>CAUYRT010032106.1:0-86593 GCA_963574885.1 Lepilemur ruficaudatus | reverse complement strand
CTGGTCCATGGAAAAATTGTCTTCCATGAAACCCATCCCTGCTGCCAAAAAGGTTGGGGACTGCTGTCCTAAGAGAGATATGAGGAAAATCGATAATTTCCATGGATGTTAATGAAAGATCCTCAAAAGCCATACTTTCTTTGAATTATTTTCTTGAAGCATTTTGGAGAAAGTAATAGAGGTAGAAAATTATTTAATAGAGTGTTCTTCTTTAGCATTTTTAAATAGAGTCACTCACCCAGGACAGATACCGCTATTTACAGTCTCACCTGAACCTTTGTGATACATCTCTTTAGGATGATACTTCTACCAAGACTGTCATACATAAATTTTTTTCAAATGTGCCAGTATTCCAGTGTATTGGAGATGGCATCTAAAAGGGGACATAAGAGAATGATTTCCCCCTTTTGGTTACTCTTTCTTCCTCATTAACACTGTCCCATGCCTCTATTTTTAACTGTTTTAACATTAACTTTTTTGTTTGAGCCAGACTTGATGACAATCCAGGCTGCAAATTTTAGGCTTACCATGTATTAACTATATAATCATGTTAGTTTCCTCATCTGTAAAATGGAAGTGGTAATCCCTACCTCAAGGATTACCAAGAATAGTAAATAAATTACACTTAGATGGGAGGAATAAATTTTAGTGTTCTATAGCACAATAGGGTGACTACAATTAACAATAAATTATTGCATATTTCCAAATAGCCAGAAGAGAGGATTTTGAATGTTCCCAACACAAAGAAATGATCAATGTTTGAGGTGATAGGTATGCCAATTATCCTGATTTATTATGTATTGTATACATGTGTTGGAATATCACATGTACCTGATAAATATGTACAATTATTATGTGTCAATTAAAAGTTAAAAACAGAGTAGTAAATGAGATAATGTGTTTAAAGTGCTTAAAATTTATGCTGCATAGCTAATATATTTTTAGCACATAAGAAATAAGATTATACCCCCATCATTTTCTAATCCTTTGGTATGATTAGAAATAGAAATATTAAAATTTAAAACCACATTTATATCTCTGGATAATTTTCACTTTAAAACTAGGTTATGTGTATGATTAACATCAACTTCCAACCATTTAAAGAATATGTAGTAAAATCGTATTTTTGAAGGAGGAAATGAGTGCTTTTGGTTGTAAATGAGGTTTTATTTACAACTTGAGAGTAGCTTCCAATTTATCGATCAAGGAATTCTTTCTAAAAGTTTTTTGAGGTTAGCAGTGAATTTCTATTGTGTTGTATTTCTGGCCTCTGTTCTTGGTTATAGCCAAGGAAATTATAAAATATCGGATGAATCTATTAGGAGCTTCATGAATGTGGATGGCTAGAGGCCACCTGTCTGTGTGTGTGCCTCTACTATGGCTTAAGTGAAGAGCTATAACTAGCAAGCTGCAGGAGTTCTAGAACATACTTTCCACTTATTATTTAGAGGTCAATGTTCAATGTAATGGAACCGACACATACCTCATAAGGACAAGCTCAGGCCTGGCTCAATCTGGGGGCCAAGTGATGGTCCCTAGTTGGCTGGTCTGAAGATATCTTTGATACAGCTTGGGTTGGGGAAGTTAAGAAATGTATTGATGCTGTCATGTGATAAATCAGGTGAGGGAAAGGCCAGGAGACATAATGATAGGAATTAGAACTCCATTCATTACCACACATGTGTGATTAAATCACAAAAATATGCAGACAAAGAATGCCAAGTGTCAATCAAATAGGTCAACTAATAATTGAGGGCCATGGAAAGACAAGGTTCTCTAAGGGCAAAAAAGTAATATTTTTGCCCATCTATTGCAAATTCCATGGCTGACACCTATATACCAAAAGACAAATTAACAAGAGAGAAGTATAACAAGTTTATTTAACAAAGTTTTACATGACACAAGAAGCTTCAGAAATGAAGATCGAAAGACCCAGGGAAAACTGTACTTTTATGCTTAGGTTTGATGAAGAATGAACGGGTGTACAGAATGTGATTGTACAAAAAGGATATGATCAGATGGTAATAAACTAGAGGGGAGAACCTAGCAAGGCCTGTTTGTTCACATTCTTCTCAGCCTCTCTGGGTAGCATTCCTTCCCCCTGGGTATGGGGCAGGACACCTCTCACAAAAGGGTCTGATGACCTACTTTCAGGGGAGGTAGGGCACAGAGTGACCTTTTCTAGGCTTTAGGGCTTGCTTTGAGAGAGAGGAGCTCTAGTTTCTGTGACAACACTTGGGGGACGAAGGGAAGAGAGGAAAGGAGGGCAGGAGAAGGTCAGAGAGATCCTGCTTCTAAGGCCCTTCAATAATCTCCTTCAGTTCAAAGTATTCAGCATGCTAAGACACCATGCTTTGGAGTATCATTTTTTTTGAGCTGCAGTGCCACTTAACAAACCACAGTGCCAGATTTCAGGGAAGTAGAGAAGGAGAGTAGGGTGGAAGAGTGTAGCAGACAACTTAGCAGAAAGTTGCTTGCCAAGGGTAAGAAAGAGGGAGGAAGTGAATGAGGAATCAACTGGGAACAGTGGATACTTCTGTCTAGCATCCCCCATAGGGGTTTACTTCTATCAGCCCTTTGTTCTTTTCCAAAACTAGGGGTCATTTTTCCAACATAAAAATGTCATTATCAGAACCTAGTTGCTGTAAAGTTTTGGATGCTCCCAAAGTTTCTTGTGAGGTAGGTGTCTCAGAGTCCTTGCTGATACCACTTAGTGGCATTTATCATCCCAAGGTTTCTATGGGCATCCTCTTGAGTGTGAAGCATCATCTGCATATATCGGGGGGAAGAGCAAGTCTGTTTGCAGGGAACCATGTGGTTCTCTCATCACTTAGAAATGTGCTAATGTAGCCCTTCTCAACAGCGTATTTGGCAGAGTCCACTCCTTCCCTCCGCTTCCCAAATTTAGCTTTCATTATAGTGACAATGGCTTAATCTGTCACCATTCCCCACCCTGTAGTTTAACATTCTTTAGCCAGAGGATTTGTAGAAGGACTGTATTTCTACTGCTGGGATCACACTGAAGTGGGCTATTGGGGTGATAAATTAGGACAAAGGACAGGGGGTGCCTATAGGTGGCTCTTATCTCAAGTTTCATTCCCCACCAGAGATTGCTGCTTCCTCTACCTTTTCGGGTTCTCAACTCTCCAGGTACAGTTTTCTTCTATGGGTTTAAAATAGTGTTTTCTCTGTCCTTATCAGAACAGTGGCTAGCAGATAGCTTTATAACAAAGTTATTTTCTTTGTTATTGAGCACCTTCTCAGCTATGTGTAATGTTTTTAGGGCTGAATTGTTCATTGTGGCAATTTGTAATATTTGCAATATATTTAAGTAACACTGGCGTGTTGGCTTTTAACACTCTCATCCAATTATGAGGTTCAGGTCTTGATCTGAACTATGTGTTTATGGCTTTTACTAAGATCCTTGGGTAGAGAGAGTCTGCCAAAAGTAGTAATGATTGATGGAGGCAGATGAAATCTTTCATTTTTTCATTCTCTTGAAACTCACTTTTTGGTGGAAATGTTTGCAATTCATCTAATTTACTGGTATGACTTGTTGTATGCATTCTTGATATTATGATTGGCTTTTATATTTGAGCTTTGTTATTTACTCACTTCAGTGAATCATGTGGTTTAAAAAATTGGAACCTGGTAGTGATCTCCATCTGGGGAAGAGAAAGCCAAGAAATGGGAGAGTTCTTTTAATTCTATAATGTTAAATCCAGAACGTGCATGACAAATTTTTGTTTATAACACAGTTCCCAGTTACTGGAGGGGGGTATCTCTTTACCAGAATAATATTGTCAATGATGTTAACACCTGCTCAATATTGAGCACTATTTCAAACTCCTACTTTTGGCCACATTTCCAACTTCAGCCAAATACTTCTAGATCTGTTTAAAGACACCACTTCTAGATTTTGAATATTATTTTGTGCTTTTTTGAGATTTGTTACTGTACCCTTCTTGCCATTGAGTACTTAATTGCTCTGTCATTGTTTCTTTAAGTTTTAATATTGAAATGTTCCATTCCATTGTTCAATAAATAATACAGAATGCTGTAATTTAACATAGATATATTTTAGGCCCATAGGCTGAAACAAGTCTTCAAAAGATGGAAAAACATATGGTACTGAGACATATCATGCATGCCAAGTAGGATTCCAGGAAGCTGGAGAGCTTGAAGCCATTCAGGGACAAGAGGATTGGTGGGAGGATTTCAAAAAAGTTTGGAGACCTAAATCATGAGTAATAAACACCTGGTTCCTGATCTTAGACTCCACTGGTAAAAGAAAAATTATTAAAAAAAAAAAAAAAAAGACACAAGGAAGTACTCTCTTTCCTTGGGGTATAAATTACTCCATGACAAATAGAAAGTGAAATGCTGTAGGTTATTTTCATAACCTGTCTTGCAGAGAATTTGCTGACTGCTGAAAAAGAGGGGAAAATGCAGAAAAAGAAAGTATGAATTCCAATAGTTTTTAAAGTACCCAACAAAGGCAGAAAAATGTCAAACCTCCTTCTGCAAAAGGAAGGCATAATCTGTGTAGAACAAACAGTAATACAAAAATAATGATACATTTTCTCATCTATATAATGTTCAATTATTTTCAATATGCCTCCACTGGGCCACCTATGGCGTCCTACAACTGAACAGGGCCTCAGCATTCAGCTAGGGCCTGGCCCCTCTCCTCACATTTTATGATGAGTATTGGGGCCAAACAGGGAAGAAACATCTCATTTGGTGCCCCACAGTGAATTATGGTCACTCCAGAGACAAAGCCAGGATCATCTCAGTATAGTCATCTTTCACCCACAGACCCCTGCCTCAGGACTGTGGATGAGCCAGGAAGATTCCTGTTTCAGCACCTGAAACCCTATCCACAGAAACTCAGTGAGGCCATTGTTTGCACAGAACAGAAGCAGAAAATCCTAGTGACCAATTCTGCTTGCGTATTTCCAACAGGATGGTCGAACTGGTAGGCAGGAAGCCTAGGTCATGCCTTGTAAATTTAGTGCCAAACCTCACTGAAGAGAGCAAGGAATGTACATGAGCAGTGACTGCTTTATTTTTCTACCACACTTTCCTTTTCGGATCTTGAATCTGCTGACATGGCACAAAACTTTAAGCTTAATTGTTTGGGCATTCCTTTTCCCTTCCCTGGGTTGTATCAATGGTCCTGGAAGGTCCTGTGGGGTCAGGAACAGGTGAAACAAGGACCCACTTGTTCCTGGGTCCTAAGTGTACCTTGATGTGTCCTTCCTTATAGTCTATGTGGCCCCTTAGGTCTAGCAAATCTCCAGCTGTGTTGGTGCCTTGCTTAGGGCACAGCAAGCCTCTAGGACTCCATCTACCTGGGACTAAGCGGTGGACTGAATTTGGTCCACAGACATTTTATTTAGCCCACAAAGTTTTAGGAATCTGGAAGATTTACTTGAATAATCTATTTTTCTTGTTTGTCTTGAAAAATTGGAAAAGCAGTAACTCAGTGCCTGCATTCTTGCATGGGAGTAGCCGGCTGGCCGGGGCTGTCCCCTTTAGACTGAGACTCTGCACCTTGTCTCAATGCTGCTTGCTCACATGCTGTCTCTGGGGCTTGTCTGTTCCTGAGTGGCTCGTTTTGGAAGATTGAAACAGGCCCCTCTACTCCTGCCTTAAGGATTTTCCTTCATTTATCACCTCTTCCCTCTCCTCTTTCCCCTAATCAAAAAGATTTTGTGGTCTGCAGGGGGGCGGTAGAGGGAGCCTCTGTTTGCTTCACTATGTTTCTGACACTTTGTCTGTGCCCCTGATTCTGGTCCCCACTTCAAATGCCAATTGCAAATCCAGGCCTCCCACACTACTGACCAACCAGCTAATCAGGGATTCCCATAGCATCCTTCCTGGGTTTGATAATTTGTTAGAATGGCTCACAGAACTCAGGAAGGCACTTTACTTAAGATGACCAGTTTATCATAAAGGGTGCAACTCAGGAACAACCGAGCAGAAGAGATGCATAGGGCAACGTGTATGGGAAGAGCCATGGAGCTTCCAAACCCTCTCTGGGTGCACCAACCTCCCTGTACCTCAAAGTGTTCACCAACCCTGAAACTCCCCTAAACTCCACCGTTTAGGGTTTTCATGGAGGCTCCTAATCGCACAATTGATTAAATCACCGGTCATTGGTAACTGGACTAAATCTCCAGCCTTTCTCCCCTCCATGGAGACTGAGGGGAGGGCCGAAGGTTTCAATCCTCTAATCACAGGGTTGGGTCCTCTGGCAACCAGCCCCCATCATGAAGCTATCTAGGAGCCACGAAGAGTCACTTCATTAGCATAATCTCAGGTATGGTTGAAAGGACTTATTATGAACAACAAAAGAGGTTCCTCTCACTCCTATCACTCAGGAAATTACAAGAGTTTTAAGAGCTTCAAACCAGGAACCATAGGGGACCACATACATATCTCTGATTATATCACAATATCATAGTTTTGAAATTTAAAATGCCATAATCAAGATTGCTCCCGTTTTTGGCCTTACCACACACCTCCCCTGAGTGGATGAGTACATCTGTGATGGATGTCTTCCATTTGCCCTCCAGACCCTCCTTTCCATCCTCTCTGTTGGAGACAGGCTGCTCTGTATGGGACTATCTCAATGGGCTTCCCTGCCTTCTGGCTTCCTGCTGAGATTGATCCATGGGCAGCTCTACCAGGAAGTCTAGAGGAAAGGAGAGGAATAAAGGAAAAGTGTTTATTTCTTGTTGCTATCTCCATGTTCTGGTAACTAATCTCCCTTCATGCCTTTTGGCTTGTGCATGGTGACCACGAACCTGCTTACCAGCCTTCAGGCACTAGCTCTGGTGGTTGCTAAACCCTTCCCACACCTTTGTAAATAGTCTCTCTATTAAACACTGTCAAATTACTCAGTTTGAAAATGCCATCTGTTTCCTGTTGGGATCTTACAGATACAACATTACATGCAGTTGTTTATCTATAGGCATATTCAATAATATTTATGCAGATTTTAAGTTCCATCTAAAAATAAATCCAATGTTAAAATGCAGCATCTGAACCATGAGGCAATGTAAGAGTTTTTTACAAAACAGTCATATGTGTTTCAAAACACTCAAGAGTAACTGAATCGAAGCTTTTTGGCTCCTACATCACAACCTTTTCACATACACGGAGTCCCCAGTGCACTAACTTCTAAGAAAACCTAATAGTGCTGAAGTTGATATAGAACAGAAAAGAAATCGGGGTTATTTAAGGTCTGCGGCAACTGAGGAAGATTTATCAGTAACAAGTTTATCATGATCTTCACCATGACCTGGGTGCAGAGGACCTTAATCAGAACACACAGCTTCACTCAGTTAAATGTTTAACGTTCTTCTCAACAATGTCTGAGGTTACAGCCTCGGCTTGGGAATTCCAAACATCCACTAAAACAGAGCACCTTTCCCACCCCTGTAAGAGTGCCCTGACCTTGTCTGTCTTTTTCTTCTCTTAAGTTCACTCAGCTGTAACGCTGGGAGGTGTCATCCATGCTAGTGGTCTTTGTAGACAACGAGGAGTGAAGGATTTGCCAGCACATATCTGATACCCAGGGGGGAGAGAGTGTTGCAGACACTTCTACACATTGTTCAGAATACATTAGGTCCAGCATGTCCAATGAAGTTGTTGTGAAACTTTGCTTTCTTGTTTGGTTTACCTTTTTAATAAATTCATAAATCATGCTCCAATTCAGTAATTCATAGGTTACGAATATATGGTGTTTTTACACGTGGAATACAAGATCATATCGGAGTAGAGAAAGATCACTATTACCCACAGATTTGTTTTTCATAAAATTATTTCAGACCAGTTGTTTCATTCTGATGTTCCCTTGATTATTTCTCTCCATACCAGTTTTTTCCCCCTTTCTGATAACACAGCACACTTTCGGAGTATTTACCCAAAGAGTTATGAAAGATGGCCTTGTTATAACTGAAGGGACTTCATTACATTGTAGCACTTTTTTGAAAATATTCTAAAATATGAAAAAATGATCATCCAAACAGGAGAGCCATCTTTCTGGGAGAGTGCCGCTGGCTGTCCTCTCTGCTCTCCGACCTTCGCTTTTGTGAGCTCTGCTTCTTCCCATTACCTCTCAACCAGCAGGATGTCCTACAAGTCCAGCCCTCTCCTCTCCCTGCGGAGATCATTTTTACTGTCAAGACTTCAGTTACTCACTCGAATGAATTATACATTTAAATGTCTTCCCCTTTATCTCTTCCGATTTCATATAATTTTAATCTTAGGCCTTCTCAAATTCCTCCTAGCATAAGATAGAATAAATGTCACATGAGAAACATTTTTAAACAACAAATATAAAAAATTCAAGTGAAGTGATGTGTACTAGGAGACAACATATTTATGGATAACTTAAAAATGTGTCTCTGAATGTTCCCACATGGATGATTTCTAAAGCTGTAACTATTACCTCACGGTCTCTCTCGAGCATAGATCCTGCAGAGAGAATGGTCCCCAAAACCTGTTTTGTTCCCATTCCCTTTCATGGCCTCCAATTCAACATGACCAAGATCAAACTCCACAAGTACTTCCTCCGACCAGCAGGGAAAAACAAAAACACTTTAGATTGTTTGTTTTAGTCTGTGACACAATTACTCTCAGTAAACAGGTGTCGTGTGTGTGTGGGTGTGCGTGTGTGCGCATGCCTAGGTATGTGTACACACACAGACAAGTATGTGTTGGGAGACGTATTTGTCTTTTTTGTATTAATCTTCTCACTTCTCTCTCTGCCCATATCCAGTCAGTTTCCAAATCCCGGATTCTTCCTTTGAAAGGACTCTTAAAGTCACCCTTCTCACTCTAGTTGTTTATTTCTTTCTATCCCAGGCCACTGTCCCCTCACTTCTGTACAGTCGTAACACCCACCCAGTTGGTCTCCCTATCTCCTCTTTCCCCAGCTAGATTGTAAATTACTCAATTGCAGCTATTACATCCCATAACTTTCTGTTCCTTGACCTTGGCAAGTGCTTCCTTTCTGAAAAGGACTTTATTAATCTGGACTCTTGGTCCTGCTGCTCTTAACATTTTGTCAACTATACTTCAATTACTTGCATCTGATTAACAGCTGCTGTGACTTTCCCCAAAGTAGAACAGCTTTCTGTATGTCTCTTTGATAACTCATTGCTTTCATTGGTTGCCCTTGGCTGAAAAGCACATTGCTTATCAATGTGTTTTGTTCACAATTATCTGGCAGCCCAAGCATGATATTTAATGTAATTGATGTCTCCTATTTACTAATGGATGTTACATCATCATTATTTAGAAAATTTGCTACTGAATTGACATCTGATTAAGGATACGTGATTGAGGTTAAGAGTCTGTGAATGTTTGGAGAATACTTGTTTATAGTATGTGCTGTGCAGTGTGGTATGCTATCTACGGGCTGCAGCTGGCTTTCCCTTCTGTTAATATTCTGTACTTGATGTGGCTAAGTGGGCATTGAGATGTTCAACTTCAGTGTTTCTTCTTAGCTGCTGAAGGACAAAGCACTTACTGGCTACAATAATCTGATGAAATGTAAGTGAGTAAAAAAGAAAAACAGGCTATTTTTATGGTGTTATATAAGATAAATGAGTATGATTCACATACACACATAGTTTTAACTCATTTGTAGCAGGGTAGTTTTAAATGAAAGTGTTATTCTAAATATGAAGAATCTAAAGATCTGTGTAGTTGTAATAATTTATTAAGAGAGCTTGAGATAGAGGCTTTGGAGTGTTATTCATTAAGTTTACTAATTATTCTGTTCACCCTGCCCTCTCCAATTCTGGGTATATGTTAAGATTACATTTACTGGCACTTTTGTGCTTGGATAGACTATATGACCAGTTTTGGTCACTGAATGGTGAATAGTAGTGGCTAAGGCTTTCATCACAGTGTAAGACCTGTCCTTTGCCATGATGACTAACAATGATCTAGATAGTGGCTGCTCTGTCCGCCCAGGCCCCAGAGGGAAGGACAACATGGAACAGAATTGTAGCCAATCCTCAGTAGGCATGAAACCTGAGAAAAAAAAATATCCCTTGTGGTTTGAAGCCACTGAGATGTGAAGTGTGTTTGTTATCACGCATAATTAGCCTCACCTGACAAATACAATTGCCGTGATTCTTCTTCTGCATTTCTGTGGTTATAGGACCTTAAGGAGGTTGCTTAACTCATTCTTTTTACTTATCTAAAAATGAAAAATGAATATATTAAGTGCCTATCTCAAAGGATTATTATAAAGGCCACATTAGATGATAATGTATGTGAAAGTGTTACATGAAGTGATATACTTGCATGTAAAATATTCTAAATGGTATTCACTTTAGGAACTTAAACCAGTTTTTCATTTTAAAGATAATTTATGATGATGGTAAATATAAACAGTAAAGTACAGTGAAAGTATAAGCAGAAATCTTCCTCCCCAGCACACCCACACCATCCACATTCCCAGTTTCAGAGGTATCTACTCTTAAAAGTTTCTTTTAACAGTATAATCATGCAAGTAAATTTTTACACATATGTTTTTCAACTTTTTTTGTCACTTCACAATACAGTTTGCACATTTTTCTTAGTTTTCTTTGTAATAGTTTCATAATCTACTGGATAAATAAGCTATGCTTTAAATAATTTGGCAGTCATGGTTTTCTTTTCCTTTTTTATCATTTAACACAACTTAAATTATTTAAAAAACTATAGAGGATGTTACAGGAACTGGTATCATCGCATATGCTACTGTCTTTGTGAAAGGAAGTAAAAACAGAATTATAGTAATATTTATGACCTGGAATGGCAAGCACTAGTGCCTGTAGAGATCAGGGTGATAAATGAATAAAATCAGAGATGTGGGATAAGGAAAGACATTGCAAGAAGGGAAAGGGGAGATAGGAAAAGAAAAAGGAAGAGGAAGAGATAAAAAAGAGGGAGAGAGAGGGAGAGGGAGAGGGATACAAGAGGGAAGAGAGGTGTTGCCACCAGGAAAGCACATGGCTTTCTATAGGCAGCAACTGCTACTCAGCTGAAGTCCAATGTTTTCTGGAGCAATTCTATCCCGTCATTGGCAAATATGATTTTTTAAGAGAAAAGTTAGAAATTTCCGTATTTTATGTATGGTTTTGATTTTTTTAAGTGACAAACTAAATCAGAAACTTTAGTTTTAATGCATAAGTCAAACTAAACTCGTTTGGGCGTGGGTTAAGTCAAGGGATAGTTGGCTAACTTCCCTTAAGATAAGAAGTAAAATAGAGGCACAGAGTTTGAACATACCTTAAGGAGCAAAACTACCTATTATGGCCTTGTCTACTATGGCCTTGTCTGCATTATCTAAGTGTGTTCCATACCATGGAAACCTTCCTGGCTCTAATTATGTTGTTATAAACCCACACAACCAGCTTCAGTTAGCAGAAATCCTTGAAGAATAATATTTTAGTGTAATTTTATTTCTACGCTGTCTTATTCTCTAAAGCACTTGAGAATCATATGAAAGGATCTTTTGATGCCTCTCTTTGACTTGCCATTTACCACCTCCTTCCATATCAGAAATCAAAGTGGAGTTATGCATGTTAATACAGTAGCAGTTTGACTTTCCTGTGATACTGACTAAAAAGCACTCAGCATAGCATATCACATTGGCTTAAAGCAAATATTTTATTAAAGAGTTTTGAAAAACAGAGTTTGTCCTTATGTATATATCTTATATATAAATTTAATTGATTGTTTGATTGATTGATTGAGTGAGTGAGACAGAGTCTTGCTATGTTGCCCAGGCTGGTCTCCAACTCCTAGGTACAAGTGATCCTCCCCAGTAGCTGGGATTACAAGGTGCATGCCACTTAGTTGATTCATTGTTCTATGTAAGTTTTGATCAATTCAATCAAAAAGTAAAAACATGCTCATGTACAAAAATTGACATGGACTTGTTTTCTGTTGACACTGGTTCCTTTTCTTCTTGAATGTGACCTAATATGAGAGAGATAGATTGCATACTTTTGAAAGCAGTGACATGCTGGCTCTAGAGAGTGTTTTTAAGCCTAGGTTGCTTTAATTCATATAAGTACTCTATATCTCAAAGAAAGGAAGGTATTTGAATTAAAAAGCAAATTTATCCCTGTTGTAAGGTTGAACGCATAATTATTTATACTTATTTATAAGTTATAATGAAGATGAGTCTTGATTGACTCAAAGTGTGGTTGAGATTTGGAAGTTATTTTATGGGAGGATTTCATTATGAAATGTAAAATTGTAGTTGAACAAAGAGCTTTTGTTCCATTCGCTTCTATATGCTGAGAAAACTCTTCATTTTTTAGTATGTCTGATATCTTTCTTTCCAAACTTGGTAATTTTCAGGAGTCTAATAATAACTGAAATCCGTTTTTAAAAACCTGCCAAGAGAACCCACTTTTCTGTCTGATTTAACTAATGTAAGTATTAGATTTAATCTGTTTAGTTGGGGAAAAATTAGTTTGTGATCACAAATGTCTGTCTACATTAATTATATCCAAATGAACAGAGTAATTTTTAGAACTTTTTTTGCTATCTGTTTTTTCTTTGGCTAAAATTTTCCCCAACCTTATCAGTTTGGGTTCACAGACAGTGTAGTTGTACAGAACAAGGAAGCAGTAGGAGATATATAGTCATGGATGCAGTGTCTTTGATTTTCTTTTCTTTTCTTCTTTTTTTTTTTTTTTTTTGTTTTGATGTGATTATGGGGTCTGGTAAATCCAAAATCCATAGGGCAAACAGGGCAGCTAGAAACACTCTGGCAGCAGCTGAAGCTTCAGTCCAGAGATGGAATTTCTTCTTCTTCAGGGAAACTTCAGTTTTGCTCTTAAAGCCTTTAAGCCAGTTGGATGGGGCCCACCTAGATGATCAGGGATAATCTTCTTTGATTAAAGTCAACTGGTTGTAGGTTGATGTTGTTTGGATGTTTGGCTGCTCCAAATCTCATGTTGAAGCTCCATCCCCAGTGTTGAATGTGGGGCCTGGTAGGAGGTGTTTGGGGGATGGGAGCAGATCCCTCATGAATGGCTTCGTGCCTTCCCCAGGAAAATGAGTGAGTTCTCACTTTATCGGTCCATGCCAGAGCTGATTGTTTAAATGAGCCTGGCACCACTTCCTCTCTCTCTTGCTCCTTCTCTTACTGTGTGGCACTCCTGCTCCCCCTTCACTGTCCACTTTGATTGGAAGCTCTCTGAAGCCCTCACCAGAAGCGGATGCTAGCACCATGCTTGTACAACCTGCAGAACTGTGAGCCAAATAAACCTCTTTTCTTTATGAATTATCCAGCCTCAGGTATTCCTTTATAGCAGTGCACAATGGACTGACACATAGATGGAAATAATATCTACAAAACACCTTCTCAGCAACATCTCAATTAGTGTTTTATTGAACAACTGAGTACTATCATCTAGCCAAATTGATGTATGAAAGTAACTATTACACCATCCTTTTATAATCTTCAAAGAACTTTCTCAGATCACCTGTTTAAGTGCCTTGTCTGTGTTCATTTAGTAACTGCTGAAGACATCTATCTTGTAATTTATGACATTATATTAAAGCTATTAATAAATGTTATACGTCTGTTACAGTCCTCAAACTATGTGTGCTCCTTGAGATCTTGGGGAGTGAGCTATCCATCTTTGTGTCCCCAGTGCCTAGTGTGGTGGGTAGCATATACATGCATAACTTATTTTATTGTGCTTCATAGATATTGTGTTTTTTTTAAATGGAAGGTTTGTGGAAACCCTGCATTGAGCAAGTCTAGCTGCGACATCTATGATCAATGATTTTTGATGTTACTAATTGTTTTGGGGTGCCACAAACTGTGGTCATATAAAACAGTGAACTTAAATGATAAATGTGGTGTTCTGACTGCACCGCTGACTGGCTGTCCCTCTGTCTCTGTCTCTCTCTCTCAGTATATCTCCTCAAGCCTCTCTATTCCCTCACAACAATATTGAAATTAGTCAGTTAATAACCCTGCAATGACCTCTAAGTGTTCAAGTGAAAGGAAGAGCTGCTTGTCTTGCTTTAAATCAAAATTAGAAATGACTAAGCTAAGTGAAGAGACATACAGAAAGCTGAGATAGGCTAGAAGCTAGACTTCTTGTGCCAAATGGTTAGGCAAGTTGTAAATGCAAAGGAAAATTTTTTGAAGGAAATTAAAAGTGCTACTCCACACATGAATGATAAGAAAATGAAATTGTCTTATTGCTGATATGGAGAAAGTTTGCGTGGTCTGGATAGAAGATCAAACCAGCCACAATATTCCCTTAAGTCATAGCCTAATCCAGAGCAAGGCCCTAACTCTATTCAATTATATGAAGGCTGAGAGAGGTGAGGAAGCTTGAAAATAAATAATTTAAAAAAAAGGAAAAAAAATTGTTTGAAGTTAGCAGAGGTTGGTTCATGAGGTTTAAGAAAAGAAGCCATCTCTAAAACATAAAAGTAAAAAGTGAAGCAGCAGCAAGTGCTGATATAGAAGCTACAGCAAATTACCCAGAAGATCTAGCTAAGATCGTTGATGGAGGTGGATACACTTTCAGCAATGTAGATGAAACAGCCTTCAATTGGAAGATACCATCTAGGACTTCCATAGCTAGAGAGGAAAAGTCAGTGCCTGCTTTCAAAGCTTCAAAGGACAGGCTGACTCTCTGCATTAGTTAGGAGCAAATGCATCTGGTGACTTTGAGTTGAAGCCAGTGTTCATCGACCATTCCAAAAATTCTATGGCTCTTGAAAATTATATTAAATCTACTCTGCCTGTTTTCTAAGAAAGGAACAACAAAGCCTGGATGACAGCATATATGTTTACAGCATGGTTTACTGAATATTTTAAGTCCATTGTTGAGACCTGCTGCTCTGCAAAAAATATTCCTTTCAAAATATTGTTACTCATTGACAATGCACCTAATCACCCAATAGTTTGGATAAAGATGTACAAAGAGATTAATATTGTTTTCATGCTTGCTAACACAACATCCATTCTGCAGCACATGAATAAAGGAGTAATTGTGACTTTTTTTAGCCTAATTATTTAAGAAATATATTTTATAAGGCTATATAGCTGCCATAGAGAGTGATTTCTCTGATGGATCTGGACAAAGTCAATTGGAAACATTCTAAGAAAAGGAGTCACCATCTTAGATGCCATTAAGGACATTTGTGATTTATGGGAGGAGGTCAGAATGTAAACTTTAAAAGGACTTTGGAAGAAGTTGAATTTTAACCCTCATGGATAACTTTGAGAAGTTCAAGACTTCAGTGGATGAAATCACTACAGACATGATGGAAATAGAAAGAGAACTAGAATTAAAAGTAGAACCTGAAGGTGTAACTGAATTGCTGCAATCTCATGATAGAACTTGTATGTCTGAGGAGTTGCTTCTTATGGATGATCAAAGAAAAGGGTTTCTTGAGATGGAGTCTACTCCCGGTGAAGATGCTGTGAATATTGTTGAAATGACAACAAAGTATTTAGAATATTATATAAATTTAGTTGATAAAGCAGTGGCAGGGTTTGAGAGGACTCCAATTTTGAAAGAAGTTCTGTGGGTGAAATGTTAACAAATAGCATTGCATGCTACAGAGAAATCTTTCGTGAAAGGAAGGGTCAATCAATGCAGCAAACTCCATTTTTGTCTTATTTTAAGGAATTGCCACCGACATCCCAGGCTTCAGCAACTCCCACCCTGATTAGTCAGCAACCACCAACATTGAGGCAAGACCCTCCACCAGCAAAAAGATTACAGCTCACTGAAGGCTTGGATCATCATTAGCATTTTTAATAATAAAGTATTTTTTAAATTAAGTTATGTACATTGTTTTTCAGACATAATGCTATTACACACTTAATAGATTAATGTACCACATTTCAGAGGGAGATTAGATCATATTTACCTCCTTAACCTCCCTATACCCACAACTTTTGGATAAGACATATATTTTAAGGGAGTGGCAGTATAATCAAGTAATATACTTAATCTATTAAGTATATATTACTATACTATAGATATTACAGTACCTCTTCCTCCTCCTCCTCCTCCTTTACATGGATAACTTTTATATACACTGGGAAACTAAAATATTCTTATGACTCACTTTATTGTGATATTTGCTTTATTGCGGTCGTCTGCAACTGAACCTGCAATATCTCCAAGGTATGCCTGAATCAGGTGCTTGACAGAATAGCACTCCTTCACTGTACCATATGATGTCCTCTACCACATTTCAGAAGGAGATAAGGCCATATTTACCTCCTTACCCTACCTACATCCACAACTTTTGGATAAGACATGTATATTTCAAGGGAGTGGCAGTATAATAGAAATAAAGCATCAGGAGTGAGGACTCCTGATTTTTAATCCCACTTTCAGATAAAACTGGCTGGCCGTGTTTTAGGTCACCCATTAATCTCTGGGTTCTTCTTTTCTCATCTGAAAAACATGAAGGTTGAATGAGATTATTATTTCTGGTGCTGAAGTGGCTTAATGGTTTATAGGAAGACTGAACAGAGGCATTTGGTCCCACTCTTAGTGCAAGGGAGACTAAATACATGACAGAAAGGTAAATTGGAAGCAGGGGTGTGCAGTGAGGTTCGTCGGACCAGAGTTATGAATAAAATTTTTGATTAAAGAGAATGGATGGAATATTTTAATGGATAATATTGAGCGGAATAAGCTTTAGCCCAGAGCGTATTTAGGAGGAAGCTGAATCCAAGGCCTAATGACAGGATTGTCAACTTCAGAAAGCAGGAGTGGGTTGGGGGACAGAAAGCAAAATCTTTAATGTCTGCTGAACAGCTGCAAGACAGCACCCACCCCTCCTGTTGTGCATACAGAATAACTGGAGTTCTCACATTTTTGTCCAGGTCAAAAGAGAGCACTCTCCTCTCAAGAAATTCGAGGAACAGAATGAGGTAATGGCTTCTAAAGTGGATACTCACAGCCTAGAGTTAACCCTTACTCATACTGGCATTTGTGGGAAACCTCAATGTGACAAATTCATCACTAAAGGAGAAATGAAATCTGCCAGTTTACATGCCTTGCCCAAGTACTCAGAGCTCCTGCTGAAATCCCACTTAACTAGGCTGATACTTTTTTGGATGAAAGCTTCTTTTTTCAACCTCTCTTGCAGCTGATTATGGTTACATGACTAGGTTCTGGCCAGTAGGATGTAGACAAAGTGATGTACACAGCTGGCAAGTGATGCCCTTGGAGAGAGAGACCATGTATTTCCTTTTCCACTCACATTATTCAGTTTAATAGTAAATAATTTCAACATGGTTTCAATTGTGTAAATTTTGCTACAAATTTGGGTTTTTTTTAGTGTTTAGAATCAATCAAGGAATAAGTCAAGGAAGACTAAATCATAGTTATGGGACAGAATTTAAATAGTATACTTTAAATGTAAAAGGAACGGTAAAGCTGAAAGTGCTTATAAAGTAGAAGGCCAAATACTATGTGTAATTGATGCAACAGCAATGAGAAGTTTACGTATATAATTGAAATGTATAATCATAATAAAGAAGGAGACTGATATTCACGCAACTTTCAAACATCAAGAGAAAGAAGAGTGGAGATGGGAATAGTAAAAATAAGATTTCATTTTTTAAAATAGGAGGCAAGATAAATCAAAAACTAGAAACCCAAGTTCATCACAGAGAGTTATGTGGTTACCTGAACAATGTCAAACAGTAACCATTAAAGGGGATTATTTCTGGGGAATGAAATGGGATGGATGATGGTGTATATGAATGGGCGATTTATGTGTTTCATTTGATGTTCTTCCCTATTTAAAAAAGGAAAAAAACATGTGCATGTACTATCTTGATGTAATGTCAGTAATAGTAATAAATTACATAGCCATAAAATAATGCCATCCTAATTTTATTAAGGTAAATTCCCCACTCATAATAGAATATATGTGCATGTAGTGTGTCTGGTTCCTTCCATTTTATTCCAGGACTGTTTTCCTTAAGTGCTTTCTCTTTTACAGAGTATTTCCAGGAAAAGCAAATGTAAAGTAAACCTTTCTTCTTAGTTGTTAAAAAGTTCTGAAGCCCAGCACTAGTTAGGATGCTCACCTCCTGTGGTCATCAGTAATTCAGAGATCAGATGTGTTCAGGCTAATTTGGTGTATTCTGGCCAAATGAGCAGGGCAAGCTGACCTCAAGAGTTGGCCAACTTCTCAGAGGCCACATATGGCTTCTATTCAGAAGGCCTCTCCTTGATGTAACTACTAACCCTTTCCTATCCCACCCCATAACTAGGACCCCAACCATATTCCATCATTTAGATTTACATGTATTATGCTGTGGGGCATAAAGGACCTCCAATAGGCCATGACATCCCACAGTGGAAACAGGTTTAGTTAGAAAGCAGGTGTCTGGATGTGACTAGGACATTCCTATGTCAATTAAGTGCCATTCCCTGCCCATCTTATCAGTTTATCCTCTCTCCCTGGGGTCTTTTACCTAGGTCACCTGAATGTTGATGAGCGATAGGACTCAGGGGACAGAACAGACACAATCAGAATACTATTGATTGATAGACTGATTGATTGGTCTCTCACTGACCCTTTAGTTTTATTCAGTGAAGATGCTTCTTCCCCTCCCTCTAAATGAAAACTGCATTTGTCTCTTGATTTTCTGCTAAATCCTAGATAGTAAAACATCCTAATGTCGTTTGACAGGACAATCACAGTCTCAATTCAGAATTCATAATACCAAGTCATGTGCATCAAAATTCTGAATTTAATTTAAAGTTTACTGTTCTTTCTTTCACCTTGTCTGTAGCCAGCTATGGGCTGGCTGCTTAAGGTGGGGGGAAGGGCAAACACTTTCTGTTTTACTTTTGGACCTGCCATTTCTTCTCCTCCAGTAGCTTGAAAACTAAAATTTATGATTTTACCAGAGGGAAGAAAGAGAGTTTAGGAAGGTAAGGAGTGTGAGAAAGTTATTACTTGACAGTTGGCTTTATGCTCTTATGGTTTCTTCAGAGGCACCCTTAACTGGTGATCTATCCCTTGTATCTCTTTCGACCTGGGTAGTCTTATTCTATTTTAACAGGCACTCATTTCCTTGTCAATAGGTTTGCCAGAAAAAAATACAGGATTCTCAATTAAATTTGACCATGACATAAATCATGACTATGGTCTCAGCATAAGTATATCCCAAATATTATATGGGCCATATTTATCCTAAAAATTAGTTTTTTAACTGAAATTCGAATTTAACTGGAAATCCCATATTCTATTTGCTAAATCTGACAACTCTAGGTGGAAGGCATTTTTGAGTGGTCTCTGCATTTTTTGGCTAACCAAATCTGGATATCTTATCATACTATGTTCTACTAGGATATTTTTTTTTTCCTCTGTGTGAAACACCTTTTTACAGATATCTCAAAGAGGCTTCATGGAACACCTGGATATAGGTTTTAAACTTCTCTCTCTTTTTTAAACATGTGACTATTGTCTAAAAAATGCAACTCAAATGTTAAACATTTAGTAAATTTTTAAAAAATGTACTAATACCTGCATGTGAGTGTTCTAAGTCAATTAGAACATAAACTCCTAATAAGTCGTGTTTCTAAGGAAGTAGCATATTCTGCATCTTAGTGTCTAGCAAAATAATTTGCTGACGGTAGGCGCTCAATGAACATTTGATGGCTGACCCTCATGGTTATCTGTGGTCCTTTATTTTAAATTATTTACATAGTTTTCCCACATTTAAATTCTAATGTTGCTAATCATCACCATCATATCTGTAGAATACTGGAATTATACACACAATGGAAAGAACCCTGGATGTGCGTCATGATTAAGTGGATCCCAGCAATTGATATATTTTAAGATGGTCTGTGAACGTTTAATAACAGTGATTATCAGAGAAAACTGTTTTTTTTCCATTACGGGGACAGTAGAATTTTGTTTCTTTCAGGACCATTAAAGAGACAGCTCTGCTTCAGATGGAATATTTTATCTCCCCTCTTCCTGTTCCAACCAGGTTTGTTCTGGGCAAAGTCCATTCCAATGAGTTTGACTCATTTTTCCTCACAAGATGGAAAGCTGGCTATTTTTACTCAGCAGATGAAATTTCATGTGATTCTCAAGTTCACACACACACACAAAAATGCCACAGAGAACAGAATTTCTTAAGAGAAATAGTTTTAAGGCTCTTTGTCTCTATAACGTCACTTTCTTAGGTGGCCAATTTCATGTAGCCAAGAAGGTAAACGGATGTAGCTAAGTAATTTACTTTCAATAAATTGAAATAAAGACCCCCTAAAGCTTATGGTATGTTACTCTAAGTCAGATAGAGAAGATAACACTAGAAATATTAAAGCATCTTTCTGTTATAGATTAGAGGTAAATATAAATATGACTGCTGCCATCTCCTCCCAACAACAGCGTAAAATATTCTAGTACAACTGTGTGAAGAAAAAGATTAATACATACATACGCAAAATGCCATTTGTTACGATTCCTGTTACATCCTTGTGAAGGAGGTTGCTAGTATTGCTGTCCTTAACTCAATTATGAGGGAACTGAGTACCATGTATAATGTTTCAACTTGGTTATGCTGGAATTTCATTTCCAAGAATCCCCTTCCCTGTGTGATTCTGGTTAGAGTTGACAAAAAGAAGACTCTAGAAGATAGGAGTGAAGCAGCAGCCGTTACTCTCTGAGGGTTGTCGTTATTCAATGAGGTGACATTGCATAGATATGGCCAAGTTCTAACCTGTCCTCTTTTCTCCCCTTGGTTACCCTGTTGGCCAAGCATGGCCCAAGGCCCACCACTAGGGGCTTGGCTGCAGACTCACTGAGGCCACAGCCCCAGAGGTGAGCTTCCCGCTCTGTGAGCCTTCCCGCTTTGTGAGCCTTCCCCCACAGTTCTCTCAGGGTGGCCGGGCATGCATGGTGTCTCAGATTGGCTGGATGGTGACTTCCTCGATCTTACACCTTATCCCCAGCACCCTCATTTCCTCAGCTTCCCCACAACTGTATAAGGTCCAATAGCTATAACATATCCCTTCTCCCGTAGCTCCATTTGCTAAAGGTCACTGGAGTATTCCTGAAGCTCAGCTTAGCTGAACATCAAAGTTCTCTTTTAGCACCAACCTGCAGTCGAAGTGGCTAACTCTACATTATGCAATAGACGGTGCCCTTGCTGAAGGTAAACTTGAGAAGTTGATGTGGTTGCATTTGCACATAACAACCAAATATACACTCACTAGCAGTATACCCATGAGTAATGAGAACTTCTTCAGAATAACAATCTCATCTGAAAGGGAGGCTCATACACAATGAAGCCAGCTCATGAAGCTTGGCCTCATGAAACCGCTGTGATTTTGACTTGTGTGGGGGTGTTGCAGGTAAAATTGAGCAGCAGGCACCCTGTATGGGTGAAAGCTCAGAGAAATTAATCCAATAAAAGTCAAAATGGTATGAAATTGCTGATGGGAGGGGGACAGAATGTTTTTACAGCATATAGTTTAAAAGGCCTTGACACTTACGATATATGCCCAGATATCTGGATATTTCCTTCTTTGAACTATTGGAATCAACTTTGAAGACAATGCTCATTTCTCAATGTGCAGGATGCTGTTGTGCCCTGCCCACTCCCTCCGACTCACCTGTAAATGCTGCTTCCTAAAATAGCTGGGACTCTGCCTGAGGGCTTTTATCAGGCAGCAGGAGCTTGTCGCCCACACACAAGCAAAGCAGAAATGCTGGAGTGTTAGTGCCCTTGAGGCATCACTCAATGACAAGGACTCAGTGGATATCTACCCCAGCTTCTTCCTCACCCATCTGCTGGGATGGTGCTGAAGTGCATGTTCTACGGTGGCTCCCTGAGCTCCTGGGTGGAACTGTGCTCTAGTTGTGGGCAGTGGTAATGTGCTTGATATTGTGCCCTGTTTTAGCTACTTCCCTTCCTTGTCTCACTTCCTCACTCCCCTGCTGGTGTTTCTTGGGATCTCCCTCCTAATAAACCTCTTGCGTGGAGTCCTCGTCTCCAGGTCTGCTTCTGAGGGATTAAAACTAAGGCCTTCCCCAGAGGTGGTTCTTCCTGGCTATTGGCCTTACCCTGGATTCATTTATGCTGTTAAAATTTGTATTGGGTAAAAGAGAAGGGGAAGGGACTTTGCAGGTAAAACAAGGATGTCTAATTATAAAGTATGCTAGGATATTAAATTAGAAGTTTCCATGGAAGCTGCAAAAGGAATTTCAGATCTCAGAGACTGTTATGAGACACTGAGGGATGTAGAAGGAGCCTATTTCTACTTCCACCCCCAATGAAAGGGCTTCAAGAACACTCCTTGTGTAGCATGATATACACCTCTGCAGGCAGGAGGACACAATAGCCTGGTGCTCACCTCCTGTCTATCCAAGCTAAGAGGCAGAGAGCAGGGAACTTGCTGCTCTGAGCGAGGGTAGATAATGCAGTCTTGGCCTTTCCCATCATCCTAGTGGTAATTTGCTAACATGCATTATAGTTGCTAACAAAGAATGGGAGGGTATGTCTGGTGGAACAGAAGTTGACCTTGTGCACGGAGAGAGAGACAGTGTGCATGTTCTCTTAGATCCTGAGAATAGGACCACCTGAAAGGGCAGGTGGCCTCAGGAGAAAGAACCTGGAGTGAGTAGCTGGATTTCCAGGTGTTGAGAAGTAGGATGGCTGGATTTATCAAATAAAAGTACAGCATACCTGGTTAAACTTGAATTTTAGCTAAACAACTGGTATTTTTAAAGTATACTTATATCCCATGTGCTAATTGTGATGTACTTATGTAAAAAAAAATATTAATTGTTCAGCTGAAATTCACATTTACCTGAGCATCCTGTATTTTATCTGGCAACCCTGTCTCCAAAGCACCCCCATTTCCCAAGAGGACTAGAAGGCAGATACTATAATTGTGAAAATGAAGTACTTGGTGGGATACTTGTAAATAAAAAATCTTGGCATAGAAGGTGAAAGTTTTGCTATGCTCCCACATTGAGCTAAAAAATTATTAAAAACTTAATGCTTAACCTAGTTAATTTTTCCTTCCAACATAATAAACCATTGAACACGTATTTACTGAGTGCCCACTATGTGTCAAGCATAGTTCCAAACACATGGCACACAGCAGTGAACAACGCAGACCAAGTTGTTGACTTCACAGAGCTTCGATTCCAGCAATGTCTGTACTTGGAAAACAGAACAGAACTGGGGGCCAAAGGGACCTGCAAATTTCTGAAGCAGGTGATGGGTCCTGCCTCAGCTCTTGCAGTTCCCACCTTCCAGCCCTGGCGTGTCCAATGCTCCCCCAGGACACCATTGAAGAGGAAAACCTCCAGTGTCGCCACCACTGTTCCAACTCACTAAGATCTGTTTGCAATGGGATTCGAGCACAATTTGAGAACAGGTTGCTCAGCTAGACATGGTAGCATATATATTTTTCACACCATACTCCATTCCTGAAAGGATTTGAAGCAGCATGGCTCATGCAGTTTTATCTGCTTCACTCATTCATTCATTTGCTTCATGCAGTCAAAAAAGAAATAGGTAAGGCATGATGGTGGCAGCTCCTAGCTGACAGGGCCATGATTCCAGATATGGTGGAATAAAGGAAGTATAAGGACCCTCAAAGCAAGAAACCATCAACTATGGGAACTGCAAACTGTAATATCATCATATATGATGCTGTGGAAAAAAAAAAGAGAGAAAATGCTTCAACTCCCTCTTGTAGAATTTCATTACAATTTTGATTGCTCCTTCCTTCTCTAAACCTTTCTACTATCCTCTGTGAGGGACACAAAATGAAAACAAATATAGATACTGAATCGCAACCACATGCAAACAGAACGTGTAATACAAGAATGCTGCCCATCAAGAAAGAATATATGGGATTTAATATGATCATCTGGGGAAACCAGGACCGGTCTGCTCTGGCTGCTTGACCATTTTTAACCTGACTCTCATATTTTAAATGAAGTATGTCTGGGGAGAGTATTTTATTTGCAATGTTTTATTTTAAAGAAAAGTATTAGGACAGTTTGTATACACATTCAAAGAAATATACTTCACAAGGTAGATGTCTGCATTAATCTTAGGAATGTATGAGCATGTATATTTAGATGTCCACACACATTGCATGTATACCCACAGTGTTGCTATCACCCAAAATGCTACCTGAACGGGATGACGATTTGATGTTTCCTACCATATGTTAACTATTTCCCTTTGCTCTGTATTTTTTTTTTTCCCATCAGTAATATCATTCAGTTATTTCCTAAGGGGGAAAAATTAATTGCTATACCATGTGCACAGTAAGAGAAATTAAATCTGTCCCCAACAGGTTGGAGCTGCTCCGTAATCCATGCTCCACAGCCATGATTCCATTTCCAAAATTTACTACTGGAAATAAAGTTAGAAGTCCCTAAATGGTCTTTTAGTTCAAATTTCACTTTACTTATAAGTGAGAAAATGGAAGCTCAGAGACACTAAAGCCTCCTGTTCAAGTTTATGGGGCTTGTTAGTAACAGTCTCTCAGGCCAGTGTTTGAGTGTCCATAGCCGGTGGCCTCTTTTTTAGAGAGTGGTTGTTTATCTCAGAGCCTGTATGTGGAGAATGCATAGGAGGGGACCAAGCAGAGTTGACACGCTGGTCCCTTCTACAAAGTAGGAGGTGAGAAAATGACCTACTCCTTCAGGCCTCCTCTCTAGAAGGATGGGCACTGAGAATGTTTGGAGGTGATTTTGGAGGCCAAGCTAGGCGCCATGAGCCTACCCCAGAACCCAGGGCCTGCTCAGATGCTGACCATTTAATGTAATTCATAATCACAGGGTCTGTTCACTAGGACTTCTGGTGAGCTACATAAGTCCTACTCAGTTATGTTTTAGGTCTACTGTCTTTGCTTTTCAAGCCTTTCACATTGAAGTTCTTACAATATACAGTATCCCTGTGACTTCTAATGAGTTTCATTCTTTTGTTGGCTATTCACTCATGTAAGTAACTTTCTATTTTTCGTTTGTGCTGGTAATAGCCATTTTGTAACCATTTTAATGATTGCTGGTTTTGAATAATAGCCACTCCACACACAGCAATCCCACCTCCCTCTCAACTCAGGCAAATGCAACCATCCATTTAAAGATGTGCACATTAGCTCTTTGTTTATTAGGGCTGCTGTTTTCACAAGATCCCAAGCCTTACAGATTCCACTGCACTTTGCAAAATAATACACATGGCCTCCGCATTGTGGGGACTTATGTCCAAGTTGTATGATTGTTTGAGAGAGTTGTGGTGGTGTAAGAACTCTGAATTAAGCCTGAGTGATACTGGCATGTCAGAGGCAAGTGTGAGTGCAGACTTTAACAGCCAAAGAGCATATCCCGTCCTATATTGCAAAAAGGTAACTATGCATATTGTATGAAGAGTCATGTCGGTTACTTAAAACTATAGTTCAGAGTATTTGGTATGTGGAGGGTGGGGAGATTACTCTATTTTCCTCAGTATTTCTATGCATGAGGACAGATCTTGAAAATATCTTAGAGGGTTGTTGTTAATAATTTGGTTTCAGGCAGAACCATGTAATTCCTATTGTCTCAGCATGACTGGACCACCTCTTCAGATTTCATAATGGCAAAATAACACAATATCTTAAGAGAATAAGAAATGTGAACACTCAATAGACAATGAAATTTAAACACAACAATTGTGGGAGTTTGGTACAGTTGTTGATGGATTACCTACAGATGACATGCTTTTTCTTGATCAGAAGATAAAAAGAATAAAAACCATTTAGGCCACTTGTACATTGTTAAAGGGAGTAGGAATTCAAGTAGACATCTGATTCTACTATATCAGCCAAGAGTTTCCAAAGAGCAGATGGCATTTTAAGCCAAAAGATAGTCCTTTGAAGGATCTTGAGGCATGTAATTTATCTGAACGTATGTTGCCCTCATCTGTGATTTCTTGGAGTATAGGAACAATGTCATGTTCATGGCCTTCCTTCCCTAGCACCATACCTGTAACACAGTAGGTACTGAATAAATGTCTTGCGAGAGAGAGAGAAAGCAGAAAATCTTGCTACTTGAAACTATATGGCAAATATTTGCCCAAGTATTTTATACTCAGTACTTTTTCCTTTTGTTCTATACACATACTAAAATACAAATAAATTATTGCTAATAGTGATTTTTGAAGATTCAATTTGTATTGTATTTTAAGCAAATCTATGCTTTTAGACATTAATATAAAAATGCTGGTTTATAGAAACACAGTGAAACAGTGCTATAAATTAAAATTAACACCTTAGAAAGAAAACTAAGTAGATTTCAGGGTTTGTTATTCTGCAGTAAATTCTGTGCTTGAAGTTTTAAATTCTAAAATTCATAACATAATTTTTAGGCTCCATAAAACATGCTTGTGGTTGGATGCTTTGTTGGAACATACTTCTGTAGGCATTTGGCTTCATTTCTTGTTATTGTAATTCTCATTCCACTCAATTGTTACCTAACAGTTGCCTTTTCTGTTTTTTTAAAAAAAATTAAGGGGAAAATGTATTTTGTAACTCAGAAGAAAATAATGTAAGATTACTCAAAAAGCATGATTTTAAAACAAGGAAATAAATGTTTTTCTCGTCAAATTGATGTTACTTAAACTATTAACATAAAAATATCTCAGCATGTCTATACACTTGTAAAATGGAATGAAATAGGTCTTTTGAAGAATACTCATGTATTATGTTATGGAGACTAAGCATATTCAATTCATATATAATTATTCATTTACTAACAAATAGTCATAGATGTGATTATTTTGATTGTTCATTGGAAAAAAAAATCTGCAGTATCTTTCAGGCAGTTTAGGATTAGCCTGAATTTAAAAAAAAAAAAAATTCATGTTGGAATAATCTTTGTCTGGTTAATACACTTTAAGAAAGATGGGATAATTCATCTTTCATGAATGACCTACCTAGTGGAAGACTATAATTCATGATGGCAAGGATAGGAATTTTACCTTTGGGTGATCCTAATGAATAAAACTCTTCCTAACAATTCTTATAGCTAGAAACAATATTTTTCTGACTCTAGTATCTTGGGCTTCTTCCCAAGTGTGGACTTATGGAGAAATAGTTTCTCCAAGCCAGAATATGGCTTAGGTTATTGTCCTATAATTTATTTTCTTCTTTCCATCAAATGATTCCAGTCTAGCAGCTTTTAGCAAGATTCTTGGGTCTAAGATTGGTCATCCTATAATATAATCTAGAGCCTAGGAAGTGTTTCGGTCATTTTACCTGGATGTTTTATTCAAGATTAACCATTTGTGTTTTAAATTTGAATATCTCACATCCCACATCTAACAAAGAATAAATCAAACAATAAACCCCATTGCTATAATTTGAATGTGTCCCCCAAAGTTTATGTCTTAAAAACTTGAGCACCGATGCAGCAGCATTGGGAGGCAGGGCTTAGTGGGAAGTGTTTAGGTCATGGGGCACTGCCCTCATGAATGAATTAATGTCTATATCAGAAGTGGGTTTGTTATCATGGGAGTGTGTTCACCCCCTCTTGCCCACTCTCTCTCCCTCGCTCTCTCTTTGCCCTTCCACTATGGGATGATGCAGTTTAGAAGGCTGCTGCCAGATGCTAGCACCTTGATATTGGACTTCCCAGACTCCAGAAAGTGAGAAATAAATTTCTGTTCATTATAAATTACCAAGTCTGTGGTATTATAACAGCAAAAAAATGGACGAAGACCCTCATGAAGGAGAAGTGATAAAATTATATATATTTGAAGACTCTTGTAAAACTATAAATATGTCTACAATTACTACCAAAGTTATTTATTGTAAGAAAATATAAATTATTAAAGATCCTATACCTCCACCATTCTCACTACTAGAAACACATACTCCTGAAACTTTGTGGCCTGCTGATTATAAGTTAAGGCAATCTTTTACAATAAGAAACTGCATTAATTTTCTAGAAACCCAAAGACTTGCAAAATTATTTCAGATTTTTAATCCCCTCAACACACACACACACACACACACACACACACACACACACATACATATACACATTTGTACCACATTTCTTCTCAATAGCTTGACTATAACCTGGGGAAAGTGCTTTAGAGAAGTCACTTCAAGATGGTGGAAGAAAAGAAAGAAACAGAATTCTCCTTACATTTAATCAATAGTAACACTCCATCTTATGGTTAAGCTTCTTATCCTCTCAAGTCCAGCTCTCTGGCTTTGTTCAGTTCATTCAGCAGGACTGAGGTGAAGGTCTTAGCACCAGTTCTTCACTTGAAGGTATTTGCAATGGAAAGAACATTATAAAGAGTAATTTTATTCACAGAAGTAGACTATTTAAAAAAATAACTAAGAAGCTTCTTTTTTTCCAAGACTTAGTGTTTATAACTCTTGTTAAAGAGACATGTGACATATAAACTTGTTTGCTGCCTGGTTCAGTTTCATAGAGAAGAAATCATGTGCTTTTAGAGGTTGATGTAGAAAATATTACTAGGGAAATTATAACAAATGGAATGTCCAGAGTTTTTAGCCCATTGAAGTACAATTTGTGTCTTTATTTTACCATGAAAATGCAATGAATCACCAAAACCCAAAGTATTCCAGTGACTGAAGTTCATTTCAATTATATATATTGTAATTTTGTAAAATATATGTTAATATTTAGTCTTCTGCTTGTTTCCTGGCATCCTCCTACAATCCTCCTCATCTTCAATGTGATAAGTATCTTTTTGTATGCTAATGAGCATGTAGGCTTATGAGAAGCCCCTAAACAGCTTCCGGGTAGGGGCTGGTTACAAGAAAGATCGAGGAAGGCAGTGATTAGAGACTTGGGACTTTTCAGCCCCCCTTCTCAACCTCTGGGGACGGAGGAGTAGCTGAAAGTTGAGTTGATCACCAGTGGCCAGGGATTTAATCTATATCATGCCTACTTAATGAAGCTTCTATAAAAATCCCAAAGGACTGGGTTCTGGGAGCTTCTGTTTAGCTGAACACTTAAAGGTGCCTGGAAGACACCACCCCCAGAGGGTAGGGAATTTCTTCATCCCCCGCCCCATGCCTGATTCTATCCATCTCTTCATTAGTATCTTTTGTAATACCCAATATAATAAACCAGTAAATGTAAGTGCTTCATTGAGTTCTGTGAGCCCCTCTAGCATTTTAATTGAATGCGAGGAAAGGATTATGGGAACCCTGATTTAGAGTTGGTTGGTCAGAAATGCAGGTAAAATAACCTGTGTTTTTGACTGGCATCTGAAGTGGAAGAGGGCAGACTTGTAGAACTGACCCCTGAACTTGTGATATCTAATGCTATCTCCGGGTAGCAATAGTGTTAGAATTGAATTGAATTGGAGGGCACTCAACTGGTTTACACTGCAGAAGTGATTGCTTGCTTGGTGTGTGGGTATCCCCCCAACATCTGGTGTCAGAAGTGTTCTATGTTGTGTGGTGAGTAGAAACTAGGAAAAATATGCTTCAGCTTTTCCTACATACTACTGACAGCAGACATTCAAAAGGAATGTTAGACACTGCGAGCAATACACACATGCCTGAAACAGCATCTCTTCCCTTAAGGATCTTATCATCTAGCAGAAGAAAAGAGATATGAATACATGGAAAGGTGAATGGCAATAGAATATTTAAATAATTCAATACAATTTGGGTTTTTCTTTGATGATGGTGAAGAGGTGGAAGGATTTCTTGAAAGTCTTGAACAAAAAAAATCAATTTGTGAGTGGATAGAAGATGGATAGATATTGCTAAAGTAAATGTACAGTGAAATGTTAATTGCCGATTCTAGGTGGATTTGTTGTAAAATTCTTTCAGCTTTTTTGTATGTCTGAAAATTTTCATTTAAAAATAATGAAAAGACTAGTGTGTACAAGGCAAAAGTAATAAACTACTCTGATGGGCATTTAATTTTGATACAGATGTAATGAAAAATAATGCATGAAAGGAACGTTCTATAAAAATTATTATATATATTTTATTCTCTCCTTCATTTGATCAGAAGACTAAAGACACTTAGAGAATAAATTACATTGTGCATCCATCAATAAATAACAGAATTGCCAACTAAAATTGGCTTAAATATAAGGAAAGTTAAATTGGCTTAAATATAAGAAAAGTTATAATTGTGTAGAGCAAGAAAATCAAAGTTAGGACAGACTTCAGGGTTGTTTAATTCACTTCCTCAAAAACTCTCTTCTGGGTCTAAGTACCTGTTCTGCTGTCTGCAGCATCATCTTCAACACCAGGCTGGTTCCTCTCCACTCACAAGGTGGCTGCCAACAGTCTTCTCTCTGTCCATTGCAAAAAATGATGGCCTTTGCTTTCACAGTTGGCCCAAGTAAATTCTTCCTCATGTCTTTTTGTCCTAACTTGACTTAAACCTACTCAGTTCTGAACCTGACTCTGGTAAGAGGGTGAGGGAAAAGAGGCTTATGATTGGCCCAGACTCCTCATGGCAGAGAGCAGGTACACAGTGACCAGTGCAGGATAATGAAGAGACAGAGACATCCTCCAGGAGGGCTGAAGAATAAAGGGTGAGGGAAGGCATTTATTTATAAAGAGAATATACCAGGTACTTTTAGGAAAATGTTGTGGGCAGAATATGTTATAAAAGAGAATTATCTTTATGAAGTAGTTTTTTCATGATTATAAAAGCAATGCATGTTCAGTATGAAAACTATAAAAAAGGCTAAAGAAAATAACAATCATTTCTAATCTTACCACTTAGGAATAATCAAGGTTAATATTTTGACATTTCCTTTAAACATTTATTCTGTGTGCGTATGGTGCACATCCATATGTATGTTATATGCTTGTTATGATACTGACTATATAATTTTGTGTTCCATTTGCTTTTCTTACCAATTATATCATCAGCATTTCCCAATGTCATTAAGATTTATATATACATTTTGTTTTAATGGCAGCACAAGTTCCCATTACATGAAGGTACTAAATCTGTGTAAATATTCCTATATTATAGACTATTTAAAATGAATCAATTTTTGCTTTGATACTGATGCTGTGATAAATATCTTCATAAAAAGTCATTGTCAGAATTTCTGATTATTTCCTTAGAAAAGATTTTTAGTTAGTGTATCATTCAGCCAAACTACATGAATATTTTTAATGCTCAGTACATATTGTCACATTAAGCTTGTCCCATTTTATATCTCTATTCATGTGATAATTCTATGGGTTCTGAGTATTACTGTTATTACCATCACTATTATTTAGCAGTTATCTTTTGGCAATAGCAACATACTTCCTCGCTTTTCAGTTCCAAGGTGCTCTCCAAGAGATATAGCTACAAATACATTTTCCATCTCTGTGTATTTCATCATCATCTGGCTGTTCCTTCCCTCTTCTTTGCCATTTTTACATTTAAGAAGTAGAAGTGGGGACATCTATTCTTTCTTTCTTCATTACCTTCTCAATCTCCTCTTTGTTATTTCTTGGTCTAATATCTACACAGCTTTAGGATTGAAACATGTGAACCTTCATGCATGAAACTCCACATAGGTTAAGCAATGGGTGAAAATATGAAAGAGCAAACGAATGAATGAAGGGGAATGAAAAATCTGGTAGTTCAGGATAAAATGTGCTGTGGCATTATTAAGTCCATAAAATTTGCAAATTATTTCATAAAAATGCTTTATAGGTTTTGGCATTTTAACGATGTTTACAGTGTTTTAGAAGAGACAAAAGATTTCAGTCTCATGGCAGTTAGCCAGAATAGGGAGCAATTGTGCATACAATTACGCTATTAAGTTATTAAAGGTAGTAAGAAATTTATACAAAACAGACCCTGAATTGTCTTAAACTCTGTTTAGTTGAAAAGGTTAACAAAGGACAAATCACATTTTTTAACTCCCTTCTTGGTTTTTAATTCACCTTTATTTCCCACTTGGCCACACTATTTTCTTTTTAAGAAAACAAGAGTTATGAATTTTCTTTATGAGTTAATAGTGTTAGCTCTGTGTCCACAGGTAAAGGACCTTATGATTCAAGTTCATGACATCAGGGGGAAAAAAATCAGTATACCCAGGTATGAGCGAGTCAGAAAAGAAGTTGTTGCATTTCTAGAACCATATTTTCAGTTCCAGGATCTAATGCTGTAGGAGATAATATATGCGAAAGCTTCTTGAAAGTGTAAAGCACTATATAAATGCAAAGGATTAGTATTAGTGGTATGATAAATCATTTTTCTGAAGGTTGGTGTAGGCCATTTATATTTTTTAAGTAGATGAATAGAGGAAAAATATGTTTTGCTCCAAGAATGGCTGATTTCTTCCTCTAGAGTAGCTGAAGCACTTTTCCTGGTTTGATTTGATTAACCCCAATACCATCCTGGTGAGGAAAATCGGAGGCCCACGTTACATTTTTGTGGGTCTTGCCTATACGTTAAGTTTCAGATATATAGATGCCATTTTTTTAAACCAGTACAACTGACTAGACTTTCACTTAATTATTTCTTTTATCACTGAATTTGAGATGAACACACTAGAGGGCCCATAGCAGGGAGTTCACTGCAGCAGTAGCTTTTGTTATGGCATTTAGAAATGTTGATACAGCTTCTGAAGACTTTCCTGCCACTTTGAGGCAGTGGGGACGGGAGTTCTCAGAAAACTCAGTGGACTCAGTGAGGGGAAAGGGCCCCTGGAAAACTGGCTCTCCAAGCCCTTCCTCTCCAGCTTGCACTGAGTGTTTATATGCTTTGGTTTTATTTGAGAAAACTAATTATGGAACATTCCAGCACTCTCCATAAAAAGTGAACTTGGGGAGTTTATTGGGTCCTGGGGAATCATAAGAAAAGGATCAATCCATGAGGTGGAGCAGAAAAGAGTCAGGGGACTTGGAGTTTGCCAACTGGAAAAACGTTAAAGCAGCTCAAGAGCCCTGGGAAATAATGGAAGCTATATTGAGGTTCCTGGATGGTATTTTGATTTTTTTGCTCCTTGGGATGTCCACAGTCCCCTACTTGAGTTTCTAAAGTACCTTTTCTCCTAAGAATTCAAGGGGCATTGTCAACCTACTCAATTTTTATCTCAGTGTCCACATGGAGTATGGGGAGGAAAGGGCAGGTGTTTTTGTTCCAGTATCAGGCACATGCAGACACTCAGGCATAGGGAGACTGCTGAAGATGACAAAAGTGATGTTCAGTGATATAGCCTCCTATTTTATTGTTTTCTCTAATTTTTTTTAATTTGGTCAAGTGATGTTTGAGAGATCTATAAAAAATATGCTTTATAAAAATGTCAGTGCCTTCCAGGCCTTGCCTGTTCTCCCTTATCAGAACCTATTGGGAGTGACCGAGGCCCCCTGGTCAAAGTTATAACTCCTCTGAACAATCCCTTCCTCACATTCTTGCAGTGATGGAGGCCTGGCTGTCCACAGAGGATCTGCTTGCCTTGCAGCCTTCTTATCTGGGTTTGTTTATTTCTCCCACACACTATGTACTACAGGTCTTAGAGGAAAGGAAGGTGACCTTCTTGCTCCTAAAAAAAAAAAAAAAAAAAATCCATTTTCAGACCATTGTTCCTTCTCTTCTGAAAAGAAAAAGTCTGATTTATGTGCTGAGGAATCCAGCCCTCACCTCTTCCCCCTATTCAACACTCATTCATGCCCCTGTCTATTCAGCATTTCTGCTTGGAAATGTAATAGGCACCAAAAACTCACCATTACCCATATTCTTACCTTAAAAATTAGCATTTCCATTAACTTGGTTGTTCAGCAAAAAACCTTGGATTTATGCTTGATCTCCCTCTATCTCTGTCTCTTTCTCTCTCCTTCTTTCCCTCTCTCTTGCTCTCTTATTCCCCACATCCACTCAATCAGTAAATATTGCTGACTCTACCTTCAAATATATCCTTTTTTAGGTGTGTGTTGTTTACTCCACTAGAATGTAAGCTCTTTGAGGTCAGGAACTTTGTCTTCTTTGCTGCTATTTCTTCAGGCATCTAGAAAAAGAGTTGGCAAACTATGACCCACTGGACAAATCCAGGTATTTACTGAATGGTTTGTACATTTTTAAATGGTTGAAAAGATTTTTTAAAATAAAATTTTGTGATAAGTGAAAATGAAGTGAGATTCAAATTTCAGTATCCAGAAATAAAGTTTTATTGGAGCACAGCCACATTCATTCATTTACATGTTGTCTATATCTCTTTTCTCATTACAACAAGTGAGTTGAGTAGTTTTGACAGAGATTTTTATGGGCTTCAAAGGTGAAAATATTCACTTTCTAGCCCTTTATAGAAAAAAGCTTGCTGACCTCTGCCCTCGATTAATAGTCTCTCACAGTACCTCCAGCCTGAATTTCTCCTTTTTACTAGCTCCAATAAACATCTCAGAACTGAATCTTGTAGCCCTGAATCACATGGCGATCCTTGAAACAACCCCTGATCAAGGTTAAACCACAATTAATTGGATAGGCCTGAGACCATGCCTATCTCTGAAGCTTGGGAAGGGGGAAGGCTTAACTCTCCCTGAATCCTATGGATTATATGTGAGAAAGGGGCAGTTTCACCAGGAACCTTGAGATGCTGTAACCAAAAGAGGAGTAGAATCTTTTGTAGGAAAAATGAACGCTTGCTTTCATCACAGGTCCTCTTGCTCTTTTGAGGATGGCATATTCCCAAACCTTGTGGCTTAGTTCTCCAGAGAACTAAAACCTTTTGTAAGTCACACTCAGTTTTCTAGGATATAATACCTGATACCTGAAACCATCTGTGTCTTGGATAAGATCCTTAATTTTTAAAACCTATGGACTCCAAACACATATAATTATTATTTTTTGGAGCCAATTGTGCTAGAATGGGACATAGTTCAAGAGGTATGGAAATGAATGTCATACCTGGGTAGGTATGAACCGCCTTACAGATGTCCTGAGCAGGAGCCAGGCTTCTGGTATCATTTGTACACCAAGCCCTCTTGGCAACAACAGAGTAAGATCTCTGTGTGTTGTGCCTCATTCAAGTTCTCTTTCCTCATTGTGAGAATTAAGGACCACCCAGCCAGAGTGGGAAGTTATCTGTTGCAAGGCCTTCCATCCAAATTTATTAGTTAACCCATGGCCTTTCAAGATGGCAGAATTTATGTAGAAGAGAGGAGAACTGATTTGTTACCAAACTGTATCTGAATCTCCCCTCAAAAAAGGCAAGCCATGGGAGATAATTTAAAACAAAAACCAAAAACCTTTCACATGGTCTGATTGTGTTTTAGGAAGCTCATTGATAGTGTTTTAGAGGCACTGTTGTAGAAGGGAAAACACTATAGAACTGAATGTGGTCTTTGGTAATTCTAACTCAATAATGACTTAATCTCCTATCGTTGAAATCATAGAGAAATCCTTGAGTCACTGAAATGTTTCTTCATCACAGTGTCTCACTGTCGGAGTTATTTTAGAGCTAAGCTGAAGACAGAGCTATTTTGGAAATCATAGCAACGTATCTGCAACATGGAAGTTGTTATTTCCTTATTGATCATTTCAGTTCAAGAAATTACTTTGGGAATTAGACTTCCATAGTCTTGTGACTCACCCTTTCCAAACTAGCAAAGATTTAAAATTTTGAGCTGCTGTTTGCTAGCATTTTCTCCTTTGAATAACAATGCTTTATTCATAATTCTGACGTTTCTTTTCAGTTCATATTCTCTCATTGAGAATTCTTTTTGATAGGGTGAATTTTCTACAATAGAAATGATTTTTTTGTGTGTGTGACTAAAAACAGCTAAATGCCAAAGGGTAAAAAATAAGCTTTTGTGGTTATAAAATTGTTAACTGTGACATAAAGTCACATTGTTTCTGATGTCCCGTCCAGTTGTGGCATAATCCTGAAGCTTTGCTTACCCTGAGATTTCATATTATGTGCCTTTTCTGGAGTGAAGTCTAGCTCACATAGTCTTCAGTGTGCTATGATGTTGTCATTTTAAAAATGCCATTAATTAAAAACTGTTGTCTTTTTCAAAACGGCCTTTAGTTCTACCAGTGGACGGACTGCTTTGTGGGTTTCTGACAAAGATCACGACCAGTGGTCTCTCACTCTCCCTTAGCATGATGACCTTCTGAGAATAATGACTGCTGCTTCACATCCACCTCCCAAGCCTTGTGAATGTCTGAGTTGGCCAACTTTTATTCAGAACCTACAAGGAAGGGGATTCTGCGAAACAAACGTCTTGCTTTACCGAGCTGACACACACTCTATTCTCCTCTTTAACTAAAACCAACAATTTCATATTTTATTCTTTAACTACAGGACTGCTCAACAATGCTATTAATTTTCAGCAGACTTAATTCAGCCTAAAAGTAAATCGCATTCTTCCCTTAGAGGGTTGCTTATTTGCCACAGCTTGCCCCTGGCAAGTCTGCATCTTATCAACTGGCAGGCCGTTCGTACTAGCCTTTTTTCCTTTTTTTTTTTTTTCTTCCTTTTAATAGAAATTAGAATCAGTTTTTTGTTCTTCCATGTCATCAAGAATGAATTCTTCATTTAATTTTCTTACAAAATTCTAAGCTGGCATGTATTAAAGCAACAGCATGTAGTAAAATAAAATGCCATCTTTAATAAGGGCACATATGGTAGGCAGTGGTTTTTCTGGTGTTTCTTTTAAAGGAAATCATACATCATGGGTGGCTAGAGGAAAAGCATCACTATATATTTATAGGTGTCATAGCGGCTGAAGCTATCAAATTTACTTCATATTCATCTTTGATTATTCAATCATAGACCACCAGATTTATAAAATCACATGTGCTCTGTCTTTCTTTCCTCCAATTTTATTCATCAGAACCTCAGCGTGAAATGGGATTGGGAAAGCAAAGGCCATTAAGTTCAATGTAGTTATAGGAGGAGCTGGGTGAACTCTTGATCCTTGTGAGCACATCTCCGCAAGGAGAAGTCTTGAAGAAGCATCATTGAGAAGTAAAAGTTTTCCACCAGCTCTCTTGGTTTTTTCCTCTTAGCTATGAGATCATCGTACCCATTCTGATGGCTGATCTATAGGCTTAGGTTCTGGGAAATACATGGAGTAGAGCCACAGCTAACCCACAGTGACCAACATATGAGTGAGAAATGAATGAATGCTATTTTATTTTGCAAGCCACTGAAATGTAGAGCCTATTTGTTACCACAGCAAAAGCTGACTAATCTGAAAGATGGAAAGGAATTGCTCTAAACTGCTAACAATGACTATTTGTGTCATGTTGGGATTACAGGTTACTATGATTTTTCTTACCTGTTTTGTATTTCTCTTATTACTGTACTATGTATAATTTTATAAGTGAAAAAAAGTATTTTTTCCCTTTTAAACATACTTTTAGTTCTTCCTTAGCAACAGACATTTGAATTAAATTTGAGACAAAATTAAATTTGGAGCATTCTTGAATGAGGGTGTTCGCCACACTCAGGGCAAACTTGGAATGCTGCATTTAAAACAACTCTTATCCTTCAAATTGATATACAGATTCAATGCAATACCTATCAAAAGCCTGCTGGCTTTGCAGAAATGGATTAGCTGATCCTAAAATTCAAATGTGAATTCCAGGGACCCAGAAAAGCTAAAACAATCTTGAAGAAGAAGAATAAAATTGTAGGACTCACACTTTCTGGTCTCAAATGTACAGCAATCAAGACAGTATAGTACTAGTATAAGGATAAAAATATAGATCAATGGAACAGAATTGAGAGTCCCAAATAAACACAAATAATTGACCCATTTATGGTCAATTATTTGTCAACAAGAGTGCCAAAACAATTCAATAGGGGAAAGGATAGTCTTTCCAACAAACGGTGCTAGGACAACTGGATATCTACAAACAAAAGAATGAAGTAGGACCCCCTACCTCACATCATATACAAGAATTGACTTTATTAATAGATTAAATGCCTAAATGTTAAATCTAAAACTATAAAAGTAGATTAGAAGAAACGATAAGGATAAAAATTTTCATGACCTTGGATTAAGGCAATAGTTTCTTAGATGGGAAACAAAAAGCACAAGCTACAAAAAAAAAGTAGATAAATTGAACTTCATTAAAATTAAAAACTTGAGTGCTTCAAAGGACACAGTTAAGAAAGTGAAAAGATGGCTCACAGAATGGGAGGAAATATTTGAAAATAGTATATCTGTTAAGGGACTTAGAATACATAAAGAATTTTTACAACTCAATAAAAAAACAAAGAACTCAGTTTAACTCATGAAGGAGACATGGAGGGTAGGATGAGAGTACTTAAAAGGAGGAACAGATGTATCTTTAGAAACTTGACATCTTTTAAAGTGACTAACATAATACTGACATATCCGTTATTGAATTTACACATTTATCTTAATGAAACTGAGATGAATTGAATGAATCAATGACCTTTGACAGATTCTTTCTCTAACTACCTCTTATGCATCCTATGAATTACAGTTGCCAAAATATTGGCCTGTTTGTTTATTGTTTGGGACTGTAATATTCTTACTGATTCCTGGTTCACCACTTTTTAATGCATTAGAATATTGCAAAATTCACACCACTAACATGATTCAAAACAAACTCCTGTGTATTAAGTCGATAATATATTCAAAGCATTATATTGGATCTTATAGGTTTCCGAAATGAATAACATACACACACACCAGAGTTTTTTTTTTTTTTTTTTTTCCTTTAACAGATGCATAGTTCACAAAAGCAGGTCCTTAGACTGTCAACATCAACAACACTGGAAGCCTAACAAGTAAATAAGTAAAATTCTCAGGACCCACCCACCTACCCACTGGGATTTACTGAATCAGAAACTTCAGGGTGGGAGATATCAGCAATCCATGTCCTGACAAGTCCTGTAGGCGATTCAGTTGCATGCTAACATTTGAGAACCAGTGGCTTAGGAGTTGAAGAATAAGAAATTATTCAGATACAAGGCAGAATATGGTAAATGGCCTAAAATATGTACAAAGTACAGTTTATAGTGGCTAACTTGCAAATTATAACTAGGTTTTAAAAAATCATTTGTTATAGAATACAAAATATTTATGTGTCTTTTGCCAAGTTTTATGAAAAACATTTTGTTTGGAATAAAATTGCTTTCATCTCTCTTTGCAATAGAGCAGTGATTATCAACCAAATTGAAAAGGAGGATTATCAGAATCACCTAAGGGACTGCATCAAATTATCTGAGACTCCCCCCACCCCAGCCTCAATCCCTTATAAAGAACTACAGTTCTGGGGGTTATAATGGATAACCTTACATACTCAGAATGTTACTTTTATAAAAGGTTATGTTTGGATACCAGCTAATCCAATGATTGTGACTTTGATTCACACTTTTGCCTACCTTTTAGTCTATTCACTAAAATTTGGTTGCTGCTATGAGTCTTTAATTTACAACAAACCAATGCAATATCTTGCAGAGCGTGTGGAGGAGGTAAAATCACAATGAAGTGACAGGGTCAAATTTTACTTCTAACTGTGCCAAATACTAGTTGTGTAACTTTGGGCAAATTACTTGACGCTTCTGATAAACCTCAATTTCATAATCTATAATATTGTTTCAGGAATCTCAGCCTGATCACAGGCTATTGAGAGGATTGAAGGAGATAATATTTGTGATGGTACATAGCACATAGTAGGCCCTGTAAGACTAGGAGTGATGACCCTTTCCTTTCTTTTCTAGAGATGTTCTTTTCCTGGATTGCTGATCTATCAGTGGCTACCAATAATGTAGTAGGTATTTCTAAAGAATCTATTCCTCTTTGATAGTATAATTGTAAGAAAAATCTATCTGTATCATCTGTCTATCTTTTTTATCTTTCTATTTTCTATCATCAGTTAAATGCAGAGAAACATTTCTGTACTGAGAATGTATATTTATTGGCTTCTATTCAATTAACAGAATTAAATTTATACACTTCAAATAACTAAAGAAATACTGACCAAAAAGATGGCTGAGAATTTTAGCCAAATGTTAAAACTTTTTTCACAGCTACACTAACCTAAAGACTATTGCATCAGCATACCAATTTATAAATCAGTGGAACAATATAGAGAATTCAGAAATAAACCCATTTACTTAAGAATATAATATATAATGAAGGACATTTCAATTATCTGGGACAAGAATGTTTAATAAATAGACCTTATGGAATTATTAATAGCTATGCATTTGAAAGAGAGCAAAGCTGTGTCTTGCCTCATATCAGAGACAGATTAAATATCTAAATGTAAAACTTGAAAACAAAAATTGGAATATTGGTGTCACTTTGGGGAAGGAAGAACTTCTTAAGAAAGTGAATCTGCATGAAAAACTATAACACGTATTTGACTATTTAAAAATTAAAAATTTTTATAGCAGAAGACAACATAAACAAAATTAAAAGACAAGTGATAGAGTGGGAAAAATATTTATTGCATGTTTGACGAGGAGATAGTCCTTAAGTTCTTACAAATTTGTAAAGAAATGAGCAAAGGATATCTTGTCCAGGTAATGTACAGAAGAATAAGTCCCAAATGGCCAAAAAACATAAAAATATGCTCAACTTTTTTAGTAGTGAAGCAGATTCAAATAAAAACAATAATGAGGCCAGGCACAGTGGCTCACACCTGTAATCCCATCACTTTGAGAGGCCTAGGCGGGAGGATTGCTTCAGCCCAGAAGTTTGAGGCTGCAGTGAGCTATGATCACACCACTGCACTCCAGCCTGGGTGACAGAGAGAAACGCTGTCTCTAAAAAAAATAAGTAAATAAAATAAAGAGACCTTAGAAAACAATAATGAAATTATATTCTTCATCCATAGATTAGGAAAAAATTAAAATATTGATTTTATCCCATGACAGGTAGGATGTAGGGAAATCGTCCTTCTCATACATTTTTTTGAGGAAAATATAAGTTGTTTCAAAAATTTGCAAAGTAATCAGATAATATTTAGTAAAATTAAACAACGACTGTGCCCATTAGTATAGCACTCACACTTTGAAGAATTTATCCTACAAAAATCAAGCTGCAATATTTGAGGATCAAAATACAAGGGTGCTTCTTTTGGTATCATATATAATGGCAATAATCTGGAAATAATCTGAATATTTTTCAGTAAGAGAATGGCTGAATCAATTACAGCACATCCATCCTATGGGCTATGATGAAGCTGTTCAAAGCAATAACAGAATAGTATCTGCTGACTTGGAAGAATAGCCATTAAAATGTATATACTACCAATCAATCAACCTATCTATCTATGTGTGTATTGTTTTAAAGTCAGGCTAAGTTACTGAGAAATATGAGGTTATTCTTTCATATTTATAAAAAAAAAATTTAAACCCTGGATTTGTGCATATCTCTATGAATCTATGAATAAGGAAAAAATGTGAGAGGATACAAATTATCAAATATATCAATAGCACTTATATAATACATTTATGTTGGGGACCTGGCCCTGGAGGAAAGTTGATGGGGAAGATGATTAATTTCTTTGATTAGACATCTTTGATTTGTTCCACATATCATGATAAGTATATTATAACTTTGTAACTTAAAAATGTAATAAAAGCAGGACTCAGATTATGTGCAATCCTGCTTATATGCATAGTTAGGTCTGAAAGGTACATGCCAGACTGCCAGTTTTAGAACCTCTTAGGAGAAAGGTGTTAGGGAAGGAGGGTAATAAAGGGCTTTAGCTTTTGTTTATTCATATTTCTGCTCTATTGATGTGTATTATTTTTACAATAAATACTTGTTCATGTATTACTTGTGTGACTTAAAAATAAATATATAGCTTTAAATAACTGTTTATACCCAAGCAGTGGAGTAGCACAGTTTGTTTCCCTCCCTTTGGAGACAACAGTTATTGGCACAAACATCAGCAAGTATAATGGTTGTAATTTAGTTGAGAAGGATAATCATGTATTAGCTTAAATAAGATGCAATGCCTTGCAGAAATGTCATTCTATGAAAGCATTGATTTATAGTGGTCCCAACTAGGAAATACAAGGTGCAATCCGCAGATTCTTATGAAATTCAGCCATGTTATCTCTTACAGTTCCTATAAACCTTAACTCTAATTAAGGATCATTAAGAGGTTTTTAGCTAGAGGGATGTGTGAAAGGATGTTTTTATCCCCACCTAGGCAGAAGAAAGGTTTTAAAGTGGAAAATGAGCAATTGATGGTTGCCTTGCCAAGTGTAATTAAGAAAATTCAACAGCTCTGATTGTACCAAGTTCTGGAAGTAAAATCTGCCAAAGGCTGAGATTAGGCCTCTATGTAACCAATACTGTAAATTCATTTTGTCAAGTATTTTATCTGATTCTAATTCTTGGAATAAGCTATAATCTCTCATGTATAGAATAATGTATTTCATGCCCGTGGCCCGAAGCAAAAGGTCTCCTCCTTCCTACATTATCTGAGACCTTGGTATCCACTCCTTTACCCTCTACCTCCCTCTTCCCTTGATACCTGCTACACTGAAGGGCCTCTCTTCTTTCCAGATATTCACTAACTTCTTTTACTGTACAGTTTGATACTAACGATTTCTAATTTTTTCAAGGACAATTGCTAGACTTAGCAAAGCTTCCAGGGCCCAGAGAAGGAAGCTGTAGTGGTTATATTTCACAGAAATCATGATTGGCAGAAAGTATCTGGGTCATGAGACATTCTTGCCTTTGGGGATCTAGGAGTTTTCTTGCAAACATGAGCCATGAATAGTTGAAAAATTGTGCAGCCATATCAAGTAGCAGCGTAAGCCATGTATGATAGGACCTCTTAGGATCAACTGTCAGAGGAGTAGTTTTGAAGAGGGTGTGTGATGAGACTTTTCAGAGAATGAATAACACAGGATTTGATCTGTTGCCCTTGTGGAGAAGATTAAGAGACAATAAATTCTCTAAGATGTATGTTGACTTGATACAGGAGTAGTATAAGCTACATACATAGAATACCACTTTAGATAGACAAGTGTACTTGTGTGTGTACTTATGTGGTGTGCATATATGTGTGAAAGGCAAGAATTAATTGTTCAGTGGTGATGGTGATAGGTGTAGGGTTAAGAATGCTAATTAACTTCTTTCTGCCATACACTGGATGCAAACTACCCTTTCACCTATGACATTCTCATTTCATACGATTTATCTTTCCCAAAGATGATGATCATTTCTTTTGATATTCAAGAAACCAGTCCAGTATACTGAAATATTGTTTTCTCAGAGTTCTAGCTTTTCTTCTACCTCCTTCTCTGCTTATAAGAACAAAAGAAATGCTCCAAATCTAATTGCTTATAATTGGCCTATTCATGAGCCACATAAATTCATAAATTCGGCATACACATTGACCGGGAATTATAATTTTAAGATTTAAATTCTGTAGAGGAAGAAGAAGAGAGGTAGAATTATATGCATGGATGGTCTGAAAGAGCTGTTCAGAGTTCAGTGCTGAGTGGACAAATTCAGGAGAGCCATTGGTGCCCTTGGAAACTTAGAGAACTAGATTGGTCTCTAAGAGCCTGGAAGGAACATGGAGGAAGCCTGCACATGAGAGTAAGCAGTGAGATAAAGTTAGTTTTGGAGACACAGAAGTGTCCTTGGAAGCCGGGAATGCAAAGCCTAGTGAAGTGGATCAAGATTAGAGGAGATGCTTTCTGTGCCCCATCCATACCCCTTTGGACCTTACCATTGTCATGTCAGTGGCTGACTTCCTCATGCCATCATGTGCATTTCTTGGCCTAAACTTTCTCTGATGACTGGAGTCTTCCCAGAGCTAGCATAGTAGTCCAGAAATAGAGAGTGTACAGGAGAATATACTCTCCCTCCCCACCCACTTCCTCAACTACAGTATTCATCGACCAGTGGGATGTAACTGTCCCAACTCCCTGCCTGCTTGTACGACATAGCCCTGGATCCCGGAGATCCCAAATGTAATTAAGTGGCACTTTTCTAGAATACTACCTTTTGCTAACGCACACAGCATTGTTTGACCTTCCTTTCCTGCCCTCCCTCTGCCATTACCTCCGTCATGTGGTCTTGGAGCTCCTCCCCAAAAATCTAGCTGGAAAAATCTAGATTTGCCCCAAATCTTACTTTGGGGAAATCCAAACTAAAATGAGGATATGTATGCAAAATGGACAGTGAAAAACTTGAAAAATAAAACCAAACTAAAAAAAATGAAAAATAAAAGATGTGATGTGTTCCAACTAAGGAGAGTTTAAATGGAAAGATGATCTTCTTTCCCTTAACTAAATCTCTAAAAACACAAGTTTAGGAAATGTTATTTACCAATTTTCTGGGTTTGTGCAGTGTGAAGGAAAGAAAAACATAATGGGCATTTTTTAAAAAGTAAGCCTCTGAAAACTGTAATGCTTTAAACCAAACCACATTGTTAACTATAATAATGGGAACCCACGTCACTAAGAGATTCATTGCCTGGTTCTCTGTGGTTTTCTACCACATTAGTTCTTTTTGGAAATAGGTGGTCTTTTTCAAGGAGCACTTGTGTTATGTGTTGAAATAATGAAAAAGCTGCTGAAATACAATATGCATTTTTTAATCTAGTAATAAAGAAAGTAATATGGCTGAATAATGCCTGGCTAGATTGGCTCTGACACTGTATTTGCTTTGTGTCCAACTTTATCTGGCAATGCATTATTCACTAGTACTATACACAGTGCTTTATTAAGTCTTAATCAAATGCATTTTATCATAAGTGTCAATTCAATGCTTTGCCATTGTATTTATATATTTTTAAATACTGAGTTCTTTGTAAGTGAAAGATAAATGCTTAGGCTGGGAAAGAATATCATATTTCTGAGGCTTGGGAATGAGGTCATTGTGTAGGCACAGGGTGGCTTTACAACCACACTCAAATCATCTGGAAACAGATTATATTGCCCTGTCTTTTCTCCCTCTAATAAACTGAAATGTAAAAATGTTCATTTAATTTTTTTCTTCACCAGTGTGAAAACCAAGCTGGTATGCTTTGGTTATCCATCCAGGGCATTTTAATAGGTTTATATACCACATAGATATAAATTGAAACTTTTGCTGGTGGATTTTTTTCCCTTCCCACCCCATCCCCTAGATTTTCATTTCATTGATCTTGGACTAAATTTTCAAATGTGACTAAGCTCTCAAATGATGTAGGTTAAATATAAAGATTTATGTACTAACTGACAAGTGATTGTAAACATTTGCACACATTTTCAAGTATAATTAATTAATAATGAGCTGTATGTTTTGTAAATATAAACTGGCCTTGGAAAGCTTCTTAGGTTTCCTTGCTTCCCAGGAAAGAAATGCTTACAAAATATACTATTAAGTTGAGTTAAGATCTTAGCCTTACTCTTCTGATAATACTGGAAACCTCAGTTTAAAAAAGTATTGCTGAAATCCAACTTCAAGTTGCTTGAAAGGTCTTTTATTAAAACAGCAGCTGTAGATTTATAGAAGTTCTTATATTTGGGGGAAAAATATAACTATTACAATCCTACAATATTCGTTTGGAGGTATCTGTTTATTCCATAAATAAATATACTTTTAAGACTAACAAAATTCATAATTTTGTATTTAAAAAATCACCACATTAAAATAAACACAGGGCTTTCAATGAGCACGGTATCACGGTGGACTGCTGTCTCTCTCTGAATAAGTGCTAAGGGAAAGCAGGAGAGTTCACGGCATCAGACTCTACACACCAGGGTAGCATTAGCCTCTGAGTAAATATCACTATTTGGATAGAGTTTTATTCACAGAAGTAATGCTTAGGCAATTAAGTAGATAATCAATGCTTACATGTGAAATACTAAGAAAAAATTAGAAGCTTCCTTACGTAAAAACCACATACTACCCTGCCACATTAAATGCCACTCAAATAATTATTTTTAAAAACAAAAGCAAAATAAAATCCCAATAATCTCCCCACCAAAGATTATTTTAGAAAATGATGATTTATAAAAAAGGCTCTCTGGTATATCTGGAAATCTTAATAGGAGGTTCTAGAATCCTAGAGGCTTCTATGCAGCATGTATTCAGGAAGGCTGGGACCATTTTTTAATGATACCATCTAAAGTGGGCATAGGTCCTTTTCATTGTCCTTTTAAGAAATCTTCCACATTTTTCTTTTGTCCTTTTCTTTCTTATTCAACTGTTTCCTCAGTGTTCAATTATTCCCATGTTATTGCTGTGGCAGGTTTTCTCGGCCAAACTTATAGATAAAGCTTGATTAATTACGAAAAGGCTGCAGTAATCTTTTAGATTTATTTTGATAATAAATATGTTAAGCTTTTGAAATTAGTTTTTATTAACTTTAAAATGCTGCTTCAATAATTTTGAGAAATTCTGGATTAAATAAATTCAAAAGTTTTCTTTATTATAGAAATTCTCATCACTTCTCAGCCTTTTGGCTAAGATCAAGTGTATTACAGAAATTCTCAGAACCTTTAATATTCTAACAGGAATTACACACTTCTAAGAGTGGGATATAAGAATGTTTCTCCAACTTATTTGCCTATAGAACCCCCGTTGTGTAGGGGTAGGGAGCAATAGCAAAGTTTTATGGTCCTAGTACTTGGTATGTGTCAGACACTGTTCTAAGTGCTTTACCTTATGAGGCAAAAAGAATCTTTTTTACAGATGCAGAAGTTGGGTACAAGGAAGCAGGGAAGCACAGTGCCTCGCACTTGGTCAATAGCCACCAAGGGATGGAGGCAGGGACCTGAATCTAGCTGGCTTATCACCTGGGCTTCCTTAGGCTTGTCCATTAATGGGTTTGTCTGTTAATGTAAGTGTGGTTGACTGGCCAAATCAATCTGTTGAATGTTTAGTTCTGATCTTGTTGGCCAAAATGAATTCACATCAACTCTTGATGCAGACACAACCATACCACATAAACACTTTCTCTATACTTTAACTTTGAGCTGTGTCAATCAGATCTATGCTGTCTTTGATTCTTCTTATTTGCCTTCTATATCCAAATAAATTTAATGAATATGAAGCTTTATCAGATAATAAAAACGGTAATTATAAAGATACTTTGACATACTTTTTGCTCACATTGCATAATTTGTAATACAAAAAAAAAATTCTTAACATGGTATCTTTTTCTTACAAAGTAATGAATCAGTGGTGTTTATAGAGCACTTTTTGGAGTAAGGTTTTCATACATAAATATGTCAGGCCTTTCTTCAGTCTATCCAAATACTTACAGTGAAGTTAAGTATTAATCATTATAAAAATAAATTTGAATCTTATAAAATATTTTTCATTTGATTACAGAACTATTTTATTTTGGAGTTTTTGTTTGTTTTTGTTTTGTTGTGTTTTCATTGCCCTTCTATTAAGTTTGGACAAAACCTCAAAGACAGGGTGAAGGTCTCCCATCTTCAGTTTTACTCTTGTTTCCTGTGTGTATTTTAAAATATTTTCCTTTTTTTGTTTCTTAGAACAAAACAAAAACAAAATTAAAACTTGGACCATTAGGATACTATTTAAAAACATTGAACATGTCCTTGTGTGTAAAGTTACTGATACTGCCATTCGGAATTAACGTAAGGGCATTGTGGTTCTGACAGTAGACCTACAACAGGAAAGATCATGGGCCAGGAAGGGAGAGATCTGGGTCAAGTTCCCGCTCTTTCCCTGAGTTTGTTTGTGACCCTGAGCAAGTCACTAACTTTGCTGGATCTCAGTTTCTTCATCTGTAAAATGAGACCATGGGAGTCAATCATTGTTGTATCTTTTTACTATAGTCTCCCATGAGACAGTTTAAAAATGTTTCCTTTAATCTACTTTTTCTGTTTAATATTTGCTTACCATGTTTTTCACGGGATTCCTGACCTCTTTGTAGAAGTTTCTTTGTACTTTATGTTTGGATAACACCATGCTGCATGTGTGTGTGTGTGTGTGTGTGTGTGTGTCTGCATGAGAAAAGGAAAGAAAGATTAAAATAGATTTAGAAAACAATCAGAATTGTTAGACCGTAAGAGGCATTGATTAAAAGAATTTCTAGTATCACTAAAAACCGCAGTTGATATATCAATGGATCTGGGATTAACTAACAAATGAGTGTCTTTCCTTCCAGGCAGACACATTTCTAAAGAATTAACTTTCTTTATGCGAGCATGCGGTAATAGAATTATAAATGTAAATACAATTAAAGTTCTGAGAAATGAGAAGACAATAGGCCACTCATAACATAGTTTGCCAATAGCAGCAGCTAGCAGATCCCTTTCTCCCTGTGTGCTAGACAGTCTGATTTGATTTCCAGCTTTCCACCCCTCCTCAAGGTGTAATCATCAGCCCCTCTGCAGGGTATTATAGGATTCTGCAGACATTAAGAAGTAGAGAACATGGCTACATTCTCTTTTCCAAATGGGTCTTGATACATGAAGTTCATAAATGACCAATAAGAATTTATTGTGCAGATTTATTTTTCCCTCAGGAGTCTATAATTATTTTAAAATATTAGCCATAAATCTCATGCTAATTTCTCAAAGTATTCATTTGCTTTTGAGAGACTCAGGCATATGCCAAAAATCACTTTGATACTTGACTTGGAGACTGTAGACCAAACTTTACATCATTATGGAAAAACAATATGCAAAATTAGGTTTTGGCATTTCCCGAAGCATGGTATCTTGAATCATAATATTTTTTCTGTATGTCATGAAGTATATATGATAATAAGAAAAGATGAGTATCATCACACAAAATGTAATGCTTATACTAACATCTGTCAGCTATTTTGTGAGACTATTTCCAAAATATAACATTTATCTTGGCATTTAGTTCCATTTTGCTCTTGTGTTACTTCTATTTTATTGCCATTAATATAGCATGACAAATGTCTTTCAGATGTGAAAAATCAATTATTTTCAAAACACCCTAGTAGTTATTAGAGCAGATTAATGCAAGGTGCTATAAGAGTAATGTCCAAATAAAATGCCGTAATTGAACAATACAGTTCAACAGAGGAATAAGATTGAATTGATCTTTGGTACCTTTGAGGGAAATAGGGAAAAATCGTCATATGCAACAAAAGTAAAATACACAGGCCCTGTTTTGTTGAAAGATCAGGTAGGTGCTTTGGTGATATTATTTTCAGTACAGTGGTCAAGCTGCTATGGTAAGTTAGAGCAAGACCAAAACTCTTGATGCTTGATTTCTATGTGCAAACACGTGGCTGGTTTCTAATAAGGACCAAGGAAAGGTAAGCTTAGAAATGGACATTTCACCACCTAGAGTTCTCTGTGGGAGAATGTGAAGTATGAAAACTTGAGTATTACCTTTTGGATGTTGGCATTTGGCAAGTTCGTAACAATCTTTATGTTAGTAGTTATGAAAGATCATTTAATCTCTAGAATTTTGAATTCCAGGGCTTTATAATACTTGAGAGAGAGCTGTCAGATAAACTTAAACACTGTTGTGCAACAGAACCAGTATGTCCTGGGCCCTAGGCATGGAGGGGAATGGGCCTGGTTTCATGGGCCTGAGACATGTGCAGTCACACAGGGCCCCAGGCTTAGAAGGGACCTATATTAAATGCTTGTTTTCATGCTCTTCTTTCACCATTTTGAAATTCTTACTAATTTTTAGACAAGGTGTGTCACATTTTCACATTTTCATTTTATAATAGGTCCCACAAATTATGTAGTGGGTCCTGAGGGAAGTCATAATAGGTCAGGACTCCGTGATAATCACAAGCTTTCTCACCTGGATTGGAGAGGTGGCTATTTAGGTGCTCTACTGCTAGCAGTTATCCTTTGTTTCTCTCTCTCTTGCTCTGTTTGTGTCTTCATTCTGATCTGGAGGACAGACCCTCTGGGATGCTCAGTCCTCTGAAAGGCCCAAAGTGTCCTCTATGCTTCACTTCAGGCTTCTCTAGGCACATCTAAGTCCTTTGTCACCATGCTGTGACTCACCTCCTCACCTAGTTATTCACTCTTCCAGCTGTGTTGTGCTAGGCACCATGCTTATTGCTGTGTATATGGTGGCGAATGAGGAGATTTAGTCTTTGATGTCCTAAGCTTATAGTTTAGAAGGATAGACAATCAAGCCAAGGGTCAAATAAAAGAAACTATGGTGGTGGTAGAACAGAGTCCCTGGGAACACAGAGGAGGAGCATCTGTGTAGATGATAGCTAAACAGAGGTCTAAGATCTAAGTGAAGGTAGATGTTTTTCCACTTGGAGGGGAAGTCTGAGAGTGTTCTGAAGAGGGAACAGCATGAACTGAAGCCTGTAAGTGAAAAGCTGCCATCTTCAGGAGAATTTTCCCCGTAGAAAATTGCACCAGTTGTATTCAAATTAGATACTAACCAGAGATGCTTTTCAGGGGCTTACAAGTTTATCAGCACTAAATCTTTGAATGAGTTAATGGTTCTGGCTCAGATGTCACCATGGAAGGCCCTGCCTCTACTTTAACCAAATTTTTAGTCACAAAGTCCATGTAATACATGTCTGAACTGGAGTATGTTTTAATATGTGACATCCATGGACACATTGAAGATTTCAGTTTAGTGCTCGGAAGCCCAAAAGTTGTTGACTAGAGGAAAAATTCCCATATAAATTGACAAAGTTATATACTGTTATGGTTTAATGTTTGTGTCTCCCAAACATTCGGATGTTGAAGCCCTAACTCCCACTGTAATGGTATTTGGAGTGGGGCCTTTGGGAGGTAATAGGTTTAGATGATTTTGCAAGGGTGTGGCCCCCATGATGGGTTTAGTGCCCTCATAAGAACAGAGAGAGAGAAAAATCTCTCTCTACACACATGCACCAAGGAAAGGCCATGTGAGCTCACAGTGAGAAGATAATTTTGTATAAGTCAGGAAGGTGGCCCTCACCTAGAAACAAATCTGACAGCAACTTAATCTGGAACTCCCAGCCTTCAGGACTGTGAGAAGTGAATGTCTGTTGTTTAAGTCACCTAGTCTATGATATTATGCTATAGCAGCCTAAACTTATTATGATAGTAGTTGGTACTGAAAAGTGGGGTGCAGCCATCACAAATACCTAAAAATGTGAGAGTGGTTTTGGAACTGGGTAAGGGATAAAGGCTAGAAGAGTTTTGAGGTGCTTTCTAAAGAAAGCTAAGATTGCCATGAAGGGAATGTTAGAGCAATTCTTTTGAGAAATTGGAAAGAAGAGAGAGGAAGTATAGAAAAAGCTTCTGTCTTCTCAAAATACATAAGTAATCATGAACAGCATGTTGGTAGAAATATGGCTAGTAAAGGCCATTATGGTGTGGTGGCAGATGGAAATGAAGAACATATCATTGGAAACCAGGGGGAAGACAATCCTGGTTATAAAGTGGCAAAGAACTTGGCTGAATTGCATTTGTGCTCCAGTGTTTTATGGAAGATAGAACTTGCAAGTCATGAAATTGGGTATTTAACTGAAGAGATTTAAAAATAAAGTGTTCAAGGAGGGGCTTGGTTTTGCCTGCGTGGTCATCGTAAAATATGAGAATAGAAAAATGAATTGAAGGAGGAATTGTTAAGCCAAAGGGAACCAACACTTAAAAATTTAGAAAATGCTCAGCTTGTCCATTAAAAAATGTGAAAGCTTGTTCAGAAGAGAACACTAAAGGTGTGGCCAAAGAGCCAGTTGATAAGGAAATCAGTATGGGTGTCAATCATGGACCTAATAAGTCATCCCAGCAGAATCACTGCCAGTTTGACCTGAAGGGTACAGAGACAGGATGAAAGGTAGGAAAGCTGTTGGACTTAGATCTACAGAACTGGACCATAGAGCTATCCAGCTGTTGTTTGTGTATTTCTGTCATAATACATACGTTATTATGTAATAGTGTCCTAAGAGTCTCCAGCATTCTTTTTACGGGGACCCGAAACTTTATCTCGGCTACAACATATACAAGAAATGGGAGAGAAGTCCCTGTACAACTGAGCACCTCTCATAGGCCAAGTAGCACAGCTGGCCAATCCAGAATACCACACAAGCAGAAACTTATCACTGTAGCTGCAATCCCTCATCCAGTAGATGGCTTTCCAAAAGTTCATTTGAACAAGAAGAGAGAAATAAGTACTTGGCAAGGGGTTTTTTGTGCCTTTGCTTTATAGTTGAGTAAGTATTAGAAGTATTAAATCTGCAGCCTCCCAAAGTGTTGATCCGCTTGGAAACTTCTGTAATCAGAGCCCTGTGAAAGCAAATGCTGACTCATTATCTGGGATGGTGTGAGTTCCAGAATTATTGCTGACGTATCTGTTTCCACTTAAAATATAGAAAAGTAAGCCGTGAAATGGGAACTGACTTTCCCTTAGGCTTCTAACGATTCTATTTGGTTACATACTTTGAGAGGCAGGGGAAGAGTGAAAAAAAAAAAAGAACTGCTAAAAAAGATTCTCCACAGGTGAACAGGGGAAGAAAGTAATCTATTACCTTGCTGTGCCCGTAACAGGTTTTTCTTTTCCCTTTAAAATGTGAGAGTTTGATGTCTGAGATGCTATTACTTTTTCTATTATAAATGAATTGATGGAAAGAACATATTATCTGATAGTCATCTTTCACGTGTACTTACAAGTATTATAAGTTGATAAAAGTTACTGGATTAAAAAATATGTACAGAGTTCTAGAAGAGATAGTGAAATGGCTACATCCATTTGTGTGTGTGTGTGCTCTACTTTACGTAGTCTGTGTGCGTGGAATCTGAGCCATTTCTGTTCCCATTGTGGAAAAGCCATTTTACCTCCTGAAATGATCCCACTGCCTATGAATCTACAGAGTGATCTTACAAAGTTTAGCTTAATTTGTTTGCTGGTTCTTCTATGTTTGATGTATTTGAGTCTATGAAAGTCAACATGCTATTGTAGAATGCAAGATCACCTTCCCTCCTTTTTTAATGTGGTACAGTATAAAAATTGTAGCTTATGCAATTTTTGTTTATTGAATAGTCTAGCACAGATAACCTAGGTGTTGGTTAAAAAAAAAGTAAGTGTCCGTGAGTGATTGACAGCAATAAGACATTTTGATTTTCAATGAAATTTGAGATTTAGTGGTTGGAATCCATTTATGTACACCACATCAGCAAGAAATCCTCAATTCTGTGTATTTTTAAGAATAAGGCTATTTTTTCCTTTCATACATCTGTAAGAATATTTCAAAATATGAATTATAGACACTTGGTTTTCATCTTCATTGTATTAATTTATAACCTTCTAATATATAGATTTTCTAAAAGATCTATTCAAATTATAATATTTAATATGTCGATTATTTAATCTGAGATTTATCAGTCTTTTGTTTTTTTCCTTGGTAAAATCATTTCATTTATTTATTCATTTGTTAACTCATTTAAACAACTTATGTTTATTATCTGCTGAATCTGCTAGAATGTCTTCCTGTAAATTATTAGGAGTTTCAATAAAAATGGCTAAAACAACAAAGGTCATAAACATGCACAAAAAGCTTGAATTAAAGCAAATCACAAACAAAATAAAATGTTAAGCCACAGAAAGGCAGAAGATATTTGCAATGCATGAACAGGTATTAACATTCAGAATTTATAAAGAGCAAACTAAGAATCAATAATAAAGACAAACAATATAAAAAATAGATAAATATGAATAGGCAATTACAAAAGAAAAACTTCACAGCTCACAATATAGGAATAATGTTCAATCTCATTAATAAGTAGAGAAATGTAAATTAAAAGCAAAATGAGATATTTCACATACAAAATAATGGCAAGGATGTGAATAAAGAGGGACTCTTATACACATTGGAGAGAGTTCAATTAGTACAAACTTTTTAGAGTATAATTCAATAATGTCTAGTAAATTTGGAGACATACCAATCCTTTAAGAAAGCAATTTCACTCCGAGATATATACTATAGTGTGTTTTACTACTATAATCTTGCAGATTGGGGGCCTGACATATTTGTTAGTTATGAAATCACTTTTTAATAGAAAAGAGTAGAAAGTATCAGAGTACATCACACATGTAAGAATAATCACTGTTTTATAAAATTTTTCCAGAAATGTATGTGTATATGTGTGTGTGTGGTGAACACATAACATTTATTTTAAAATGTAGTGATTTCTGAGGATCATGGTCAAACATATTTGAAAAACACTACTCTAGATAAACTCTCACATATGTAAAAAGGAGACTTCTTGTTTGTAATAACAAGAAATTAAAAACAAACCAAATGCAGCACGAGAAAGGACGAATAAGGTGTGTTAGCTCTGTATAATAAACAGCTATACATGATGAAAATAGATGAACTGGAGTTACCTGTATTTATATGAATGCATCTGAAAAGCCTAATTATGAGTTTACAAAAAAAGTTGACAAAACTATTCACATTATAATGCCTTTATAAAAATTTTAAATTATACAAACAACATTATATCTTAGGCACAAACACATGTTTAAATATATTAAATGCATTAAAATACTCATGCATGAGAATCATAAACACACAGTTTAGGATAGGGTGAAGGGCAGAAAAGGGTTTGAGAAGGTGTATAGAGACCTTTTTAAAAGTTTTGTTGCAGGAAAAAATAAAGAGGAATTATTTTCTCACATAACGAGAAGTCTGGAGGCTCAACAACATTGTCAAAAAGCCAAGTTTCTTCTTTGTCTCCATTCTCCCAGTCTCAATACGTTTCCTTTATGGTCACATGTTGACTACTGAGGTTCCAGGTACTACATGTAGGCTTGCCAAGTCCAGTAGCACAGAAGAGACTATTTCTTTCATGTGTGGGTCTTTTGTAAAAAGTGAGCCTCCTAGAAGCTGATTGGCCAGACCTAGGTGTCATGGCTGTTCTTACACCAGACACTGACAAGGACAATGGACCAACATGATTGATCTATCCAAGTCATGAGGAAGTAGGGGAGAACATTGGAACAGAATTAAAGCTCTATCAGTGAGAAGGAGAAAATAGTGTTGGATCATTTGTACTGGCTACAAGTACCTATATAAGCCTTGGGGATACAGAGGTGAACATGGCAGGCTCCTCAGAAAGTTCTAATGTAGAAGGCTAATAATAGTAAAGAACAACTGAGTAAGATAATTTCAGATAGTGATAAATCCATGAAGAAAATAAAACACTGGGATTTAGGAGAGAGCAATTGGAGAATGACCTGGAACCCCTCTTTGATGAGGTGATATTTGAACTGAGACCTGAATTACATGAAGAAACCAGCTGTGAGTGGATCTGAAGAAAGGGAAACCAGGAGGAAGAATGAATGTGCTAGCACAGGAATGAGCTTGTCATGTCAGAAGAAAAGAAGGATTTTGGCATACCTGGAGAAGAGAGAGAGAGGAGTCCAAGACTATGCCGGAGCCAGAATGCATATTCCAGTGAGGCCTGGAAAGGACTTTGCATAGTTTGTAAGGGAAAACATGATACTACAAGAGGGTTATAATCAGGATTGTGAAGTGATCTGATTTATGGTTTTGAACAACGGCTATTGCACAAGCCCAGGCAAGTGGCAATGATGGCTTGGTCTAGGGTTGGGCCAGTGGAGATGAGGAGAAATAGACCTACTTATACAAAACAGTGAAGGGAAAGAAGGCAATGCAATGAATCAAAGACAAGCCCAGGTTATAATGAGGTTTTATTTTAATAAGCTGGCTCTTGGGGCCCAAGCTGAAAGGCTAACCTAGAGAGAGACATCATCATCCTGTGAGGAGAGCCTTCCAGAAAGACATGATGTGATTGTAGGACAAGTCTTTTGCATTTCCAGAGTTCATTGAGGCACATTTATGCCTCAGTGGACATCCATGGAAGCAGAGTCATCTCTGCTTACTGTTCAGAGCCCAAAACTCCCGGTTGTGCTTCCAGCTGTGTGAAGTAGGAAGTGCTTTAATTTGTACTTGGTTAGCATGAAGTTCCACAAACACGGAAGCAGATTAGGGACGGAACCAGTGAAGAATGCAAACAGAAAGAAGATTGCCATAAAGACCCTACAAAACTATCATGTATGAATAAGCAAGTATTTGAGAGTTCAGTGAGTAATTTGGATGGCCTTCACTCTTTCCTAAGTTTACTAGAATCAGCTACATACTTGCTGACTTTCTTGTTTGTATGTCCATATTGGCTCCAAGGGGCGCTTTACTCACCTGCAGGACTGGGCTTTTTATTTTCGTGCTAATATGCCCTAATTTCCTGTAATGGCAGCCTCCATCTTGAATATGGGATTTAGACCATTAACTTTATATAGCATATTTAAAAAGCAATTCCAACAAATAGATATTAGCCATTAAAATTACTTCTTGGTTAGTAAATAGGTCCATTTAAACTGCATTTTGACTTCTACATCAGAATGTAAAAGTGGGTGGTTTTGTTTGTTTCATTTTTAAAAGTCCTACAAAAGAGGCATCTATACTATTCCTTTATTCATAAATTTACAATAACATAACACTTATTGGTCCACATGCAGTGTATTGGTAAAAGATGAATTGTCAAAGTAAACTGAAGAAGACATGCAACATACATGCACTATGTTATATAGGTTTCTTCTTGTTGCAAGTGACAGGAAACACAACTCAAACTAGAAAGGGAATTTATTCATATATAACGGGAAGGTGTAGGTAGAGCTGGATGCAGAAACTCAAATGGAATACCCAGGGCATGGTTTTTCTCTCCAACTCAGTTTTTCATCCTTGTCTTGGCTCCATTTGTAAAAGGTGGTCTCCTCATGATGACAAGATGGCTATAGCAACTCCAGCCTTATGGTCTGTCAGGCTCAAATCCTATTTTCAACATTCTGGACAAAATCTCATTGCCTATCATTGCCTCTGGTTGTGCTGTTCCTGAAATAACCTCTGTAGCAAAGGAAATAAAGTGCTCTGGTTGGGTCACATTCCCTCCACCCCTTGAGGAAGGGATTGAATCCACTCTGTCCAAATATGTGGACTAAGACTGGGGAAAGGGTGCTTTCCTAGTAGGAAACTGGGGTGCCGATACTAAAATAAATGGGATGTGCATGCTGAAAGTAGTCGAGAAACGTGTCAATATTTGCCCATTGCCGTGTTTCAAGAGCTAATAGTTTTGGAGGCAGAGATGTTGCCATGTTGGGTTTCTAATAATGTGTCAGGAAAAACTATTTTCCTCTAAGATAATAAATTATTCAAGGAGCTTCTCAGCAATTTAATTCTGAACTTCTAGCACTAGAGGCAGCCCCGGACTCAAAGAGGGCAGAAAGGGTTTGCCTTCCCTATGCCAGGTGCTTGATATATACCATCTCATCAACCACTCACAAACATTTTATTATTAGTCCTATTTTTAAAATGAAAAACTGAGCCTCAGGCAGGTTAGGGAACTTGTCTAAGTTCATGTAACAACAATTTCACAGCATGATGACTATAGCTAATAATTGAGTTCTGTACATTTCAACATCGCTAAGAGTAAATTTCTAATGTTCTCATCACACAAAATGTTAAATATTTGAAGCAATGGATATGTTAATTAGCATAATTCAATCTTTCTGCATTGTATTAAAAAATCATACCACTTTGTACCTATAAATATATACAACTATAATTTGTCAATATATAATAATGTTTAATGTGCTATAGCTCATATTTGAACCCAGGTCTTTCTGAGTGCAAAGCCCATAATCTTACCTTTACAAGCATGCCATTGCCTTGCCAAACACAACTCTTAACTCACTGACTGGGTCAAGCAATTGGCTTTAATTTTTTTGTGTGTGATATTTCAATTTTGTGCCTTAAGCCTAGTAGCATTTAATATGTAGACTTTACATATGTTGTCATATACATGTTAACATTTTTTAAGAGTCTCAACAGGAAAATTATTAGTTTCTCTGTAATCTTTCACTGCCTGAATATGTAGTGAATGCCTATTCTATGTAAAGGGACAAAACCAATGTGAGATGAGTTGGCTACACCATTCCAGAATGGTTGTTGTCATAATAGTGAGAAGAAAAATACACTAGCCTGGCACTCTATCACAGTCCAAACCAGCCTTGAGCCCTCAGAAGAAATTTTGAATAGTGGAGTTTAGCAAGCTGCTTCCTCTGAGCAGGGATAAACACCTCCCTGTGAAGGTCCCCTCCTAGCTGGGAACAGCCTGGCAGCTGTAGCCATCACATCAGATTGTGGTTCTTGAGTTGACCTTGCTTATTTGTCTTCTGGATTGTGCTGCCTTTGAGAGGAGCCATTTTGTTTTCTGTTATTTGCATCTCGAACACTCTGTCCAGATATGTGCCCTAAGAGTGGGGAAAGGGTACTGTCCCAGTAGGAAATTGGGGTGCTGATACCAAAATAAATGGGAGATGGATGCACAGCACAGATGCATGTTAGTTGCTCAAAAATATCTCTTGAATTAAGTTAAGTGTCGTAGTAAAGTGAGTGACCATAGATACTTGGTATAGCAATAGCATTGAACAACCACTGGTAAAATTTATATGAAACACATTATATGTTAGAAAGTATATATGCATGAAATATTATACAATATGTATATGTACACATTATGTATCACTTAGCACATGATTTATATACCTATAATATGTGAGTCTCATATATATGTATATAGGTAGATTGTTCTAAGATTCATAACATTTAAAGTTTTGAGGGGATTTTGTGTTTAAATAAGTGTTACAGCTTAAAACCTTCTCTGGAGTTGAATTCTCATTCCAGCATTTTATGAAACCATAAAATATGAACAATTTACCTCCTGACTTCTACCTTTTCTAACCTTTTCCCTGCCTTATGACATTAAAAACAAACACACATATGAAATGAATTATATTTAAACTTCTGGGCAGCATTTTCTCAGCAAGTCACTGAAATATGTAATTCTATTTTTCATAAAGTAATTTAGTTCTAAAAAGCCGAGCTGACACATAACCAATCGGTAGTCGGAGAAAAACGCTACCATTTGTTGTCAAGCTCTTTTAATTTAGCCAAATGTGGGTTTGCAAGAGAATACTGAGAAAGCCTGAAGAGTGTAAATCTTTAATTTCCATTTTGAAACCTTGCAATAGTGCATAATTTTTTATGATTTGTGATTTCTTAAACATGTAACATGCTCCTCTTGATTATGGGACTATCGCTTTTTTCAGTCCAGACGTGTGATCATGGCAATGAGGCTAAATAGCGTGTCTTGCAGGAATACGTCCATCTGACTTAATGCTTCCTGAGACTGTTGTTTCTCTCTCTAACTTATGACACTTTTACTGTACTGAAAGAGATAAATTGCTACTTCCTAACCTATTTTTCATATCCTCGTTTCCATTTTCTGTTTCAATGAAACAATGGAATGAATTACCTAACACTGATTTTCCTACGATTTACAAGAGTTGTTTTGTTTTGTTTTTTAATGTGATAGAATATGGGATTTTTACTGTTTGGAACAACAAGCGAGCTACAGATGAGCAAATGGAGGCTAATAGGTAGTGACTGACTTTTCTAAAGCCATGGGACTAATTGGTGTCCAGGTTCCACTTGCAGGATTTCAGAAGCAGCAGTAAGTTAAGTCAGCAAGTCTCATGGATGCTTGAAAACAAGCTCTTTGTATCAGTGGCTTACTGGAAGGCAGTAGAGAGTAGTGGTAAAAACACAGACTTTGGACTCAAACAAATTATCCCTGGAATTTAATTCTGCCCCCTCCCTTCTTAGCTTTATGATACTTGAACAAGTCACTAAACTCCCCTGTGCTTTCATGTGCCCATCTGTGAAGTGGTGGTGACATTACTGAGCTTTTAGAGTTTAGGTAAAGATTATGTGCAGCAATGCCTGGCTCATACTAAACTATGAATAAAGGGTGACTAAGGCTGTTTTTTTGTTGTTGTTGTTATATTCTCTTTTTATACCTTGGGAAGCATTAATAGAGCAAGTAAGAATGCCTATATGGAATTTAATAACTTGGGAAGCATAATGGTGAGTAATACTTCTTAGTGCTTCAGTTTTGGCCAGTTACAAATGTCTGTATATCCTGTGCATTACACCTGCATACAGGAAAACTTGTTCTGTACCTGGTCATAGCTGCACTGGCCATGTCTCATTTTACTGCCAATTTCCTTCTAGATATTCCTAGAATCTACTTCTTGTCTATTTTTCTTACCTCTCCCCTGGTTCAGGGCTTTCTCAATTTTCACTGGTTCTGCCACAGCATACAATTAGATTTCTTTTAGTAAGGATATCACATCCTTCATTTTGAATCAGAGCAATTTTTGTGAATCAAAATTCAATGGTGTAACCCTTTAGGTGAAACCCTTTTATAGAGACCCAATTTCCCTCAGAAGACAGTGATAGTCCCACCATGATTTGGCCTTTTTCTGCCTCCTCTTCTCTGTCCTCCAAGTTAGGCTATGCAGAGGAGCATACTGAGGATCAAGGAGGTAAAATAATTGGACTGAGATTACACAACTAGTGAGTGACAGATGTCTCTGTTGCACACTCCAGATCTGCACAGTTATTGCATAAATCAAAGATCAGCCCACTACAGCCAGGGGGCCAAATTCATCTGACAGCCTATTTTGCTAATAAAGTTTTATTGGCACATGGCGACATCCATTCATTTATTTATTGGCTGTGGCTGCTTTTATGGCCCAATGGCAGAATTGAATAGTTGTGACAGAGACTACCTGGCCCAGAGTCTAAAATATTTACTATCTGGCCCTTTGCAGAAAATGTTTGCTGACCCTTGACATAGATCAAACTTGGATTCAAAAGGGTAAAAAATAACAGATTCCAGGATGTTCGCAGTAAGGAACTCTGTGATCAGAGTCTTCTGCCACTTTAACGAAGGTAGAGGAAATGTTGCCTTAACAACTAAAAGAATCACCCAAGTAGTAAGACCTAAATATACCAGGAGATTTTAATTACCTAGATATCTATTGGGAAAACAGCTTGACAGGATGCAGACTGTCCAATCAGTTATTGTTAAAGGGCGGCTGACAGTGCTTAATGTGGAAGAGGTAGGAAGCTAAAGAGATGGCGGGCCTCCTCCACCTGACTGTGCCCGAGAAAGAACAGACGATCACAAACAATAGGGGATATGTGAAAGTGACCTTGAGTACAAAAGGCTCTGAGCCCACGGTGACTGGATATTTGCATACATACATGCACAATCACCTGCTGAATGCATTCAGGAAGTTTGCAGTTGACCTAGTTGGAGAGAAAAATTTGAAATAGTCATTCAGAAAAAGTGACCATTTGTTTAAATCGAACATGCCAAAATTCCAAAAAGAATTTAGGAAGAATAATGTTTCTCACAAGGCAAACTCTTCTTGTTCATCAGGAGGCATCATGCCTTTGGGAGATTGGAGAGCAGAGAGGCAACAAACGCAGTTTGTGATAATGTGTTTGCTGAGAACTGAACTAAACTGTACTACGTTCAGAATGTTCCAGGAACATGATGATGGTTAGGACTTAGGCCTGTGTGTTGTTCTCCTTCCAGAGAACTCAAGGTGTGTGGAAAATTACAAAATGATGTTCTAGTGGCCTGAGTGAGTAAGTGCAGCTTCCAGCTGCCATCATCTAATTTACTTCCAGGGAGTAATGTGTGTAGCTGGGGCTCGTTTGCCAATGTCCCCGAGCAGTGGTGTCCCAAGAGAGGCCAGAAGGGACCTGTGGAGACCTGTGGGCTTTGTCAGATGGGGAAATGAAATAGAAAGATGATTCCTTCCTTAGTTCCCCCAATTGTGTTTAATTAACTTTTGTCAAGAGCCTGCTTGGTGCCCTGCTCTGGAACCAGGAACACCAAGCTGCATAACGACCTGTGTGGGGGAGAAAAGGCAAACACAAATTATCGCCATACAATTTGATGAATGAATGCTAATATTTGAGGCAACACCCAGGCCAGAAGCTGGGCGAGGGGAGAAAGAAGATGAAGTATGGAAACAAGCGGAAGAGTTTAGATATAGGGCACAGACACAAAATTTGCATGACCAGACTCCACTGTCCTCAAAGGAGGTTGTTTCTGGATGGTGGGCTATTTCCATATATTTTGAGGAAAACCAAAAAGCAGAATGGCAACCCAGTAGCACATTCTTGCCCTTCATCCAGTACATGCAACAGAGGAAAATATGAGCATGTAGCACATGTCCTGATTGTCCTTCTGTGAGGGACTTGTGTGTTTCTGAATGCACAGGTAAGGGGCCTCCTCACCTGCTGTGTGCTGTCCAGCAGAGTGCAGTTGGGTTTGAGTGGCAGAGTCACCTCTCTAGGGCTGAGAGCAAGTTCTGCTGCTACCAATACTGAGACTTCATTGGCTTCAAAATTAGTATGTATCATTATTCTAATAACAACTGCCATTTATTGAGTGTTTTGTTTTATGTGCCAGACACTGCTCAGCATCTACATCCATTGCTCATTTAATCCTCACAATAATTCTATGAGGTAGGAATCATTTTACCCATTTTTAAGAAGATAAAGTCATAGAGATTAAGAGTAGTAAAATAACTTTCATGAAGTTACTTGGCAAGGTGTCTGACTCACACATATACTCAATCTTATATTCCAGATACTTTCTACTTCTTGAGTGTATCTTCTACAATTGTCGGAATTTAATTTTAAAAAAGTTCTATGGCTGAGGCCAGTGTGTGATAACTACTGCAGAGTTAGTCTGCTAAGATATTAGGACACTAGAAGTGGAATCTGGGTCTGGGGCATGTACAGTCCTTTCCAGGCCTGTCTGGGTTAAAGTAAGGTAGTTTCCATTTCATTATGCATTTTAGAAGAAGCCAGAGGAAGAATTAGGTGGGCATCATGTGCAAATATCGCTGCTTTCACTGCAAGTTTGTTTTAGAAAGGACAACTTGTAAAAATTTTAGTGATCCTAGGTAAGGAGTGAGCCATCACTCCCCTGGCAGGGAAGGCCAGTTCGGTAGAAAATCCCTAACCAGGAGGTGCCCACTCAGCTCTAGCCAGTCTTTGGACTATCAGATGCCAGTAGCTGTTGGGGGACCTTCACTCAACCTCTGGCTAATCCCAGCTCTTGCAAACTCAAAGGGATGGCTCCTTCCCTCAGTAGTATTCATGCTCTGTATTGATCACAGGTCAAGGGAGATGTTGACACACAACCCCAGAGTTCATGGGGCCAGAATTTGATCATACTGAAACCTGATACATAAACATTCCTCTGTGGTCCTCTGGAACTGGGCTTAGACATAAAGTGTTGAGGGACTTTAAAATCAGGCCACTGTATAGACCTGTTAGAAGTGGTGTAGAGGCTGAGGAATCCTGATGAAGGCTGGGCCTCTGATTTGGGCAACCTTTCTAGTTTAAATAATGCATTGGAAATTATTCTATAAATAAGAACAAAAAATTAATCATTGAAAATAGTTTATGTTTTTCAAAGTATTTTCTTTAAAAAGACCTTCCTAAATTGTGGGGCTTCAATACTGAGTTAGATAGACCAGGTCGCTGATCTTGTGGAGCTTACTATCCAGAGGACTCTCTTTTTTGACTTCCTTGACTTCTTTTCCACATTTCAGATTTTAGTTTCTCATTACTCCATGAGGAAGGTTGGTCAATTTTCACAGTCATTAGACTGATAAGGAAGAAGAGCAATGAGATCATAGAACTAAAGCAATGAAACCCAGAGCAGAATGCAGTATACTTTTCCTCAAACCCTGTGCTCTTAAAAAAAATTTTGTGACAAAATAAAAATGATATAAAATTTACCATTTTAACCAATAGAAAGCCTATAGTCCTGTGGAATCAAGTACATTCACACTGTTGTTCAACCACAACCACTATCCGTCTCTAGAACTCTTTCCATCTTCCTAGGCTGAAACTCTGTATCCATGAAACAATAACTGCCTGTTCGTTCCTCTACGCAGCCCCTGGGAACCACCATTCCACTTTCTGTCTCTGCGAATTTAACTACTCTAGGTACATTGTCTAAGTGGAATCATAGAGGGTCTGTCCATGTTGCAGTGTGTGTCAGAACTTCCTTTTTAAGGCAGAATAATATTCCACATTGTGTGTATGTGTGTATTTATACTAAATTTTGCTTATTCTTCCATCAATGAACACTTGGGTTGTGTCTTCTGGCTATTGTCAATAATGTTGCTATGAACATGGATGTATAAATATCTGAGTCCTTGCTTTCAATTCTTTGGAGTATATGCCTAGAAGTGGAATTGCTGAATCATATGATAATTCTATTTTCAATTTTTTGAAGAATTGCCATACTGCTTTCCATAGCAGCCATACTATTTTACATTTCTGTGCTCTTTTGACCACATCTAAGTTGCCTTGGAATGATGAACGAGAGGGGGAAATAGCACTAATGTAGTGTAATGATGCTGCGTGCAGCTGCCAGTGTGTACGGGTTTCATACACGTTTATGTCATATGATTTGCAATGGTTTACAGTAACATGCTTCCTTTGGTACTCAAAAGACATGGTGAATAAAGAGGCACGCCTAACTTTTCAGTATACTTTAAATATGATGAAACATCAGTGTTTTTGAGATGTCAAAACAAATGACATAATGCCAGTATTTAGAAACTCAACTATGTGTAAAACAAGTTCCTTTTGTTTTCTGCCAGGCACACCACAGCATGTTTATCAATGAGGTGTGCTTGCAGCGAATTGTGTTCAATCTGCCCCAGACTCAAAGAAACCTCCAGCACAAAGTAGCACTTGTTCACCACTTTGTGGGTTTTGTCTGTTTCTGCCATACAAAGGTTCACTGGGAGTTGAATGGAAAACTTGCAGATAGGTACAGACAGGGTTGTGTAATCTTGAGGTATATGTCTGTGCGTGCATGTGTGTGGGTGTTGTTCACTTGTTCTTTTTATTTTTATGGGATAGGATATCTTCAGAGGATTCCATTTGGAGATCTTTCTTCCCACTTCAGGACTGCTAGTGTAATTCTTAGAGAAACATGAATATGCCACACCTATGCCTAAGGAGCTAAAGCTGGTGCCTAGTCTTAGAAGTCTGGCAGGCCAACCTCCAGTGAAAAGTCAGTGGTCACCATGGTCCAAGGGTTCCTCAAGTTGTAACTCATGGAGTGGACCAGGCTGGCTTGGCAGGTGAATGTGGGTCTTCTGCAGGACTACTTGTGCGGTTGGCTGTCTCACATCAGAATTCTGTTTCATTTTCTTCATGAGCATCAATTTGGTAGACATACCCTAAGGTGACCCAGAATGAGCCAGGTCCTTGTGTAGTCCCTTCCCTTTCAGTGTGGGCAGAACCTGTTGACTTGGCAGCTAGGCAATAGAACAAGGCAGAGGTGATGGAGTAGTCACTTTCTTGCTTAGGTTATATTATATAAGACTCCATCTCAGTAACTGGAGGAGAAATTCTTCTGCTGGCCTTGAAGCTGCCATGTTGTGAGGAGGGATGGGAGAGGGCCACATGGCCAGGAAGGGGCAGCCTCAGGAGGTGAGTGTGATCCTTCGTTGGCAGCCAGCAAGAAAATGGGACATGAGCTTGTAAGAGGACTCTAAGCTGTAGAAGGGAACACAGCCTGGCTGACACCTTGATTGTAGCCTTGTGAGACCCTGAACAAGGGATCTAACTCAGCCATGCTCAGACTCCGGACCTATGGAACTTGGGGCATAATAAATATTTCTAAGTATCTATATTTGGTCATTTGTCATCTAGCAGAAAAACATATAATTAGGAAGACTTTTAGTATTACTTTCTCTTTCCCTGCTTATTCCTTTCATGTTTATATTGCCTTTTTACCTATTTCTTTCTTCTATGGATTCTTCCTAATGAGTCTATCAATCAAGATGACCTGGTTTCCCTCAGTAAAAGGAAAGACACATGACCCAAACTAGGCCAATCAGATGTCTCTCCCCAGGAATCTGAATCTTGAGAAGAATGAGCAAGAGGTGGAACGTGTTTAGAGCTGATGCATCCCAGCAGAGTCACCCTGAAACACTCTTGCTACTCATTCTCCTGGACATCCCCCACTTCTTATCTTTGCCAATCCCCATTCCTCAACTTCTTTGGTTCTGTGAGCTCCACTGGATTTTTCAAATATTAATAAATTCCTCTTCTGTGTAACTTAATCAGAGTCTAATTCTCTTGGTTGCAGTCAAAGTATTCAAATTGATACATAGAGCCCTGTCATAATTGCCTCAAACCTTCTTAGTCTCCCTGGATTATATTATGGTCTTCTTTCTAAAAGACCTTTCTCATCACTAATTGCTCCTGATGATGTTGCTCCCAAACCACCCAAAGTTATAAGGAGAATTCTGATCATTGAATTGATAGGATTTTGCAATCAGAAGTCTGGAAATAGAAAATGGAAGTTGTCAAGTTACCTTCTTAATTTTAAACAGGATCATATTTTTTGGTTAGGTCTCATAAAGAAATCTTTATGCTTAGAGAGAATAAACCACAAGATGTATATTGTATTTTGAGATGAAAACATAACTTTTTTTTCTTCTTTTTTTAAAAAAGAAAGAGTACAGAATGGCTCCCAGCAGTGGGCTTTCTAATTTCTTGGAGGGGAATGAAAGATCAGTGAGAAGTGCAGGTTTTCTTGATCTTCAAAGTTGAATGTCTAAAGATGTCTATATCCTGGCCTGAAACATCAAAGACAAGGGAAGAATCTTAAAGGAAATAAAAACTCTGGAATAAAATTAAAAATAAGAATTGAAAAGTGGAGACAATTATAGTCTCACCATTATAATTGTCATTTTTGACTCATTTCTTAATATACAAATCTTTTCGTCATGATAAAAGTCTATATGAAAAGTGTTATAGTTTCCCCCCTCTTGTATCTAGTCATGATATATAAAAATTCAGAGTATCATCGATCCTTGAACAACACAGGTTTGAACTGCACAGGTCCACTTATCTGTGAATTTTTTCCACCTCTGTCACCCGTGAGACAGTAAGACCAACCCCTCCTCTTTCTCCTCCTCCTCAGGCTACTCAACATGATGACAGTGAGGATGAAGATCTTTATGATGATCTGATTCCACTCAATGCATAGTAAATATGCTTTCTCTTTCTATGATTTTCCTAATAACATTTTCTTTCCTCTAGCTTACTTTATTATAAGAATACATTATATAATACATATAACATACAAAATATGTGTTGACTGTTCATGTTATTGTAAAGCTTCCAAACAATAGCAGGCTATTCATAGTTACGTTTTGGGGGCATCAAAAGTTATACTTGGATTTTTGACTGTGCTGAGTGGTCAGTGTGCCCCTAAACCCCGGAGGTGTTCAAGGGTCAACCGCATATTCTTTACAAAGAAGAATATAAAGAAATTAAGATGAGGTTGTTAGTGTTTTTACTACAGTGTTTATGACACCATGTCAACTGTAGTAAAGCAGTTTTGTTTTCTTAGTTTAATTTGTTGAATTGGAACTGACGGATTTTTCACTATAGTCCTAACGATGATGTTAAAATTGTCCTGACAAGTCCTTTTCTAATGTTTTGATGAGATCTCAAAAAATATAACCAACATTCAACACTGTTAAAGTTGAGAACAAGTTTGAGATGGAGTTTATGTCCTTGAGAGTGTATGGATCATGGTCAAGAGAAGGATTTGGAGAAAACATAGAAAAGAAAATCAGCAGCTGATGAGTAGTTTTTTTTGAAACTTAAGTGGGTTTATCCTTGCTGCAGGGCCAGTTTTAGCTGCATTATTAAGTGCTATATAGTCAATTTTCCTATTAAACAAATATAGTTGAGATTTTGTTAAGGATTCCTAGAATAAATGAAGTGTATTTTTATGGTATTTAATTTGAAATATAAAACTGAATATGGTCCTTTACAAGATTTCCTTCTCTTTCACACACATTCTAGAATAGAATTAAAATTAAATCAACCTTGGAGCTCAGGTAATGTCAAGATGTCAAATGGCCAATCCTTGACTTTGCTGTCAGATTGTTTCTTCCTGCAAAAACTAGTTCTGTCTCCCGTTTCAATTTGCTGGTCTGTACTGGTTGAGTCTTAAGCATGTGTTCTATGTGCCATCCACCATGCCCCCAACTCCAGCCATCACCTTCTACCATCATTAACTAGAGGAGTTATCATCTTCCAATAAGTTTAATGGTTTTCAGAAACTGTATAATTATGTGAAGAAATAAAGTCATAATGAAGTATATTACTTTTCATATAGCCAAGGTATGTTGCCTAACAGTGGCCAAAAAAGATCAGTGAAGCCTGATCCCTATTGTGCTTCAACTGTTTAGTACTGTATCCCAAGATATAGACAAAATCCATAGAAACTGGCATTTGGGAATTTGTGGACTATCTTCATATATATTATGACTGAAATAGGAAAAATCCAACAGGCACAGAAATAGATTGCATTTAGTTTAGAAATGTTATAGGTATTCTTATTCAATATTTAAACAGTAGCTGGTAGACCCCCAACAGTTTGTCATCATCTTCCCTTGTGAATTAGCACCACAGAATTAATGCATCTAACTCCACATTGAGGGGATGATGGTCTTTGTGCTTGGAGATAAGAAGTTGTGACTTTCTAGCTCTTTCTTCCCATTTAGCCCCAGAATCAGGACCTCTAAAATGAAACCCTAGTGAAGCATCAGTGTTTTCTTTTCCAAAGGAATCTGAAACCACTCCAAAGAGAATGCCTTTTAATTTTTTGTGGTAATTTCACTGAAAGATACACCTGCCAAAACTCCTATGTCTCTCAGGAATTGATGAATACCACTTACATTGCACTGAGATTGAAGATATACTAGTGTAGGACCTGTCTTCCCTTCTAGAATCACCATCCAGAAAACTGCTGATTTAAACCTAACTTCTTAGGTCAACGGGTACATCTAATGTGAAGTCGTGACTGAAACCATTACTCACTGGACTTTGTTGGAAGCACTGAACCCTAACTGCATCCAGCATTTCCTAAAGAAGGAGCATTCTCCTTAAAGAGTGTGCTCTCAGTCCTAAAGAAAATCATTTCTGAGGTAAATCTTAAATTCCTCTTTTTCTCTTACAGAGAAAACGGGTTCATCGTATGAAGGCTTTAAGGTGTAGAGCAAGTCAGTGGTATCAGAAATGCATTTTTGCTTCCTGAGGGACTATGTTGATCTTTTCTTCAAAATTGTTGATGAAATTTACTTTTTAAAAAATTAGTTTCCTCCTGTGTTTACGCCAACTTCAATACTTTGTTGGAAATGCAGCCATTTCCAGAAAGAATTTGGCATTGCTTTTATCAAATTTAATTATTTACTCAGGCTGTTTTTTTATTATTATTATTATTTTAGAGGAGTATACCCTGACATGAGAGAACATCCACGTTTTCATTCCTGGCATGGAAAAAATGTCAAACAGGTTTGGTGTGAAGCATGTGTGTTGTGGTATATGTTTATCAAGCTACAAAATGTGAAAGGCTGCCGATGTTTGAAATACTAGAACTAGAGTAATTAATCTCTTCTGTTGCCTGTAAAAATCACAAGACCTGGGAGTATCTCACCGCTTTGTACCATTTGGAAACCATTATTGGCCCACAGGGATTGATACATCAAGAGGAATGGTCTCTTGCCAGCCTATTTCGCAAGTTTTGCCTGGTTAGTTTCACTGTTCCCCACCCCTCTCTCCTTCATCCCGGATCTTTTTTTGGGGTTAAAGATTTTGAAAGCCTCTCCTGCTTTCTGCTTATTTTCTTCTTCCTATTTACAAAAAGCCATCTTTCCTCACCACTGAGACAATTTATGTAGTGTGCACATCTACACCCTGCTGGCTCTGCTGTTCTACAGAGGTGCAAACAGTGCTGTGATTTTTAGACACAGTAGTGTCAGTAGGCACAGTATGGAGGATGACACAGCATCCCCCGGGGACAAGATTGCAGAGATTTTATCTTCACTCCAATACAAGTACATAGTTAGAAAGCACATTATAGGGAAAATAAAAGGAAAGAAGATTAAAGATTGAAGCTTCCAGCCAGTCATGTCCCCCGGGGGAAGCATCTTAGAACCTATTGTACCCATTATGACCAAGTGTATGTAGCAGTTCTTCAGAGAAGGAATAAAAACCCAAGATAGAATGGCATGCTCTGATATGTTGGGCAAATGTAAGACAATGACAGAGAGCACTAAATTAATATTTGGGAGACTAAAGTTTTGAAATACTTAGATGCAAAGCCTATGTTAATATATGCAAGCTAATGGAAATTATCAGAGACCTTGAGCTTTCTCACAGGTTGACAATGTGGTCCTTGGTGCCACAGGAGGAGACCATTGCTGGTATAGATTCTGGCAATTACGTGGATTATACCATGACTTTATATTGAATGTGAATTTTATCTACTTAGCAGTCTGATCAGTTGCTCTTTTGCCAACAGTTTTGCTTGCACATATAAGTAAACAAATGTATTTATCACCCCTGGGATCAGTAAGTGCTAATAAAGTTGCTGCTGTGCTTGCATTTTAGATTTGTTTTGATGACAGAGACATACTAAATGAACTAAGAATGGTTTGCTTGCTTCAGAGCTCAGCAAGAAAGGTAAAGATATGAGGATTATTAGTTGCAACCATCAGATTCAAATGATGGTACATGTTATCTTTGTCATCAATATACTCTCTGTCTTACATTGAATTTCTAAGGGGTGCATGTGCACACACACTCATAAACTACTATTTTCTTTCATGGGAGTTTTGATGTCACTTTTTGATAAAATTCATTTTGAAGTTTATTTCAGACTGCAGTGAAGAAAACCACCCAACCAATGGACAAATACACCAAATCTGCTCCCCTGCTTTATATAATATATGTATATTCTGCTTTATTTACAATCAGTACCCTACATGCAGTCATCTTGAATTATCTTGTATGATGTACAATACCCCCTTATTTAACTAGTTCCCCCAATAGGCTGAAACACGATCAGTTTTGCTCTGTACATAGATAATATATTAAAATAAAAATTAAAAATATATTTAATCCATTTCTAAACTTTTATCCCTTCATGTCACTGTTCTATCATCTAGGTCTTCCTTTCTGCCCTTTGCTGATCATCTCAAAAGAAATTTGCATTCACTGACCACCCTCCCTACTTCATTCATTTAACATTTAACTTCTTTCCAATATTGTTTCTTCCTGAAGTAGTGGAAACACATGGACAACTTGATGGTCTACTTCAGTAAACTTTCTTCAGACCATGTCTTCTTTAATACTCATAACATTTAACGACATTGACCACCCTCTCTTAATTGGCCTCTTCTACTTTGCTTGCTGTCAACCAGCACTGACCATTAACTCCAAACTTGCACGCAGAAGCACATCTGAAAGCCAGGTCTGCTGCTGCTGATTCTTTTGCATTTTTAAGTCTCCCCTTTAGCTTCTCTTTTCATTTCTTTGTTGCCTATATATTTTATTCTTCTTCTGTTTGCCAGTTCCATTTGACATAGATATTCCACAAAGAAAAATAAAAGATTGTGTTTAAAACTAAAATCAATGATATCTACTTCTACCTTTTGGAAAGAACATGAAGTATAGGGTAGGTCCAATTTATTTTGTTTTAAGAAAATGTCGTGATGAGCTATTTCAGTTGAACAGGTGCAGCCCCCTGGGGTCTACTATGTGTCTAGGCAGTTCTCTTAAATGTTTGGCGTCTATTATCTCTTAATTTTTTCTACAGCCCGTCTGTTATTTATTCCCATTTTATACATGAAAGTACTTTATATGTTCATTCCGTTGAGGAATTTCCCAGGTCATTTTGAAAACCAGGATGAATTGCAAGTGTTTGCCATTACTCAAAAGAGAAAAGAAATGAGGGTTCAGAAAGGTGGAATTTCTCAAACTAGGATGATGACTTCAAAAAACAATTATTTGATAATTGGTTAGAATGTGACTACAGCAGGTTAAATGCTGTCATTTTTTTTTCTCACAACAAAGAAGAAATTAATATGTGAGGGCAAAAACTAACTGAAGCCTACCCAATTTCTCATACTCTAAGCAACACATTTAAAGACATTCTTATTTGTATATTTCAGTTTTTCCATTGTTTTTAATGTGCCTTTCTTAGCACATTAATAACAGTTTAAAATTTAGTATTTTCTTTGTGCTAAAACAAATAAAATGGCAAGAGAAAACTTGTCTCCGTGTGAGCTAGTTCTCCTCTTTTTCCTTCAATGTAATGTGCTTCTTTGTGGTCCTGGCATTAAAATGTTTCAGAATGGTTATTGTTTCATGGACATTAAGTTCCGTAATACAATTTTCCCTCTCATCTGGATGTAGTGCTATTTATTTGAAGATACATTCCACCATTATCGGTGCCCTCACCAGCAGTGAGGGTTGAGCCTGAGCGAACTTTGGGAATTAAGCCAGTTGTTTCCTCTGCTGCAGTACGTGGAAAGTTATTCAGGAACATGCCCACTGTGGCAAATTTACCAAGCAGCGTATTTGTTGCCTTGACATTTTGGACTACCCACTGGCATGGAAAGTCAACAGAGAGGTACTTCTACTCTTGCTCAGGAATTATTTGATTAAACAGCATTGTAGGATAGAAACAAGCATTTTGTTTTATTTTTTACTTAAGTTGTAATCCTCTTAGTCAACCAAAGCTTATGGTGCCGATGGTGTTCATTATTTTACTCATATTTCCATCCTTTTTTCATTAATGGAGAACTTTTACCCAATGCATCTTTTACCCAATGCAACTTTTACCCTACACATGTCTCTAATTACTCCTCCAGCAGAAAGACAGCACCTTCAACCATACCCCAAAACTAAGCAGGGAATTAAATCATAGGCACTCCTTGCCTCATGAGGGTAAAAACCAGTTTTCTGCTCTTAGTCTCTGAACTGCAAAACCACACTTGAGGCATATCCACTGAGTATATAACCAGCATGGAAAGTTTTTGACTCTGCACATAGACTATATAATACAACACAGTCAAATTATGACAAACCTGTTAGCTTTCTAACATATGTGCTTAGGGAATGCCATGTTTACCTTGGATTCATTTCTCTGAATAATTTAGTGATGCGCTGCTCAAAGCCTGCCCTATTTCTAGACCTGTGCTGCCCAATGCTATGGCCACTAGCTACCTGTGGCTACTGAGCAATTAAAATTTGGCTAGTCCAAATTGAGATGTTTTGTAGGTATAAAATACACATTGGATTTTGCAGACTTAATATAAGAGTAAGAATGTAAAATATCTCATTAATCTTTATTATATCTATTATATTAAATATGTTTAAAGGTTCATATTTTGGATATATTGGCTAAAGTAAAATATGTTAAATTTATTTCATCTGGTTCATTTGACTTTAAAATGTGGCCACTAGAAAATTGAAATCACATATGTGGCTCATATTTCTATTGGAAAGTGTCACCCTAGACTTTTAACTTACTTTAACCATTAAATGGCTTTTATTGCTCAAGTCAGTTTGAATCACATTTTCTGCTGCTTGCAACATAAATATTTCTAATCAATGGTTAGCATAACATTTTTATTTAAAGTTTATATCTACCCTTTTGTGCTTGCAACCACGGCAGATATTCAAGCATATACATGTGCACAGACACGCATGCACGCCATAAAAAGTGCTATTTTATTTTCCTGAATACCCATCTGAGATGCAATTTATTATATGAACTTCACCTTTCTGGCTCTCAGCTTTTCAAATCTGAAACATTAAATTCTTGGGGGGAAGCTGCACCTTTGCTCATAAAAATACCTCAAAATGAATTAAAGACCTAAATGCCAAAGCTAAAACTATGAAAGTCGTAGAAGGAAGCATTATGGAAATTTTTTGTGACATAAGATTTGGTAATAATTTTTTAGAAATGAAGCTAAATGTATAGGCAACAAAACAAAAATTAGATACATCAGACTTCATCCATGCTAAAATCTTATGTACATCAACAATGTTAACAGAGCAAAAACTCAACCTACAGAATAAGAGAAAATATTCGCAAATCAAATATTTGACACAAATAACTTTTATTATTTTCTCTACAAAAGTGACAATTTAAATATAAATTCATAGTATACGTTTTTATTTTTATATTTCTTTCAGTTTTTTTAGGCAATTAATCATTATTAAAGTTGTGGCTTTCCTATAATCTCATTTTTTTGCTTTTTACCTCCCTGGCTTTTTTTTTGTATTGAGAGAGCTAGCTTCTTTCCAGGGGAAACTGTACTATGTGTATTTTGATTTCCTGTTTGTAGAGTAATGAATGACTACAGAATAAAATAGCAATGGCAGTGCCATTTAAAAGCACAAGTCCATTATATTTTGTTATTCCTTCTAATTTTCAAGTAGAATTGCAGTAAGTTAGTCATTGGTTAGGGCGCCATTAGAGTTAGCAGGTGAGGATGCAATTGTGTGAGTGAAGAGGAAATTATGTAGCTAAATCATACAGTTTTCAACCTTTCACTATTACACAGCTTTTGTGAAATATTGATAATTTTGATTATAGAAAGTTTTTGAATTAAATAGTTGTGTTTGACCCTATTGAATTCAATCCCTCAAAACAAACACGTTCCCCAAAATAATCCTGAGCAGGCAGAAAAGTAGTGGCTTACTAAAGTATCTCTAAACTACTAACATGCCGTTTTCTTCAAAGTAGGGGTAAAGATGAAGACTGTACAGAACTACATTGGGCAAATATGGGAATCCACACATGCATTCATTTATTCATTCATCCAACTGACATTTATCAAGCACTTATCATAGTGAATCTGTGACCAACATTCCTGCCAGGAGAATGGAGGGTATATTAGTAATGTCACAGTCCATGTATTTGATATCTTGAGTGGACAATGTTTACTACCCTTTACAAGATAAAAAATTTTCCCGTAATAGTAGTAGCCATTATTTTCTTTATTGAGCTATAATTTACATATCATAATGTTGACCATTTTAGTGTACAATTGAGTGGAGGTATTTTGGTAAATTCAAAAGGTTGTGCAATCATTACCACTATTGAATTCCAGAAATTTTCATTAAGCCCCAAATAAACTCCATATCTATTAATAGCCATTCTCTTTTCCCCCCATCCCTTGGCAATCTGCTTTCTATCTCCATGGATCTTCCTACACTGGGCATTTTATATAAATTCAGTCATACAATATGTGGCCTTTTGTGTCTATTTTCTTTCACTTAGGATGATGTTTTCAAGATTCATCTATGTTGTTGCATCAGTCCTTTTTATAGTTAAATAATAAATATTCCACCATACGAATATAGCACATTTTCTTTATCCATTTATCTGTTGATGTGCATTGGGTTTGTTTCAACTTTTTTGGCTTTTATAAATAGCTCTGCTGTGGATATTGGTGTACAAGTTTTTGTATGAATGGATGTCTGTAATTATCTTGGGTATATACTTAGGAGTAGAATTGCTGAGTCATATAGTATCTTTATGTTTAACTTCTTAAGGAACCACCAAACTGTTTTTCACAGTAGCTGCATCGTTTTACATACACACCAGCAATGTATGCAACTTCCAATTTGTTTACATCCTCCCTAACGCTTGAATTTTCTACTTTTTTGAATATAGCCATCTGAGTGTATATGAGGTGGTTGATTTATTCTTTAGAAACAGTGAACGACTTTAAAAAAATTATTTTTTTAAATAAAAAAATATTTGTGAACCAAAATTTGCATTTTTACCAAAATTATTAAATCATTCAGCTTGCATTATTTCACTCTTTTAAATATTAAACACAAGTAAAAAAATCCAAGAATTCAATTAGAATGACATAATTGAAGTAGCTCAAATTCTGCTTATTTGTCTTGTTTTGTTTTGTTTTTTACTTATTTGTCTTTGCAGTCACATGCCGTTATTGTTCACTAAGATTCTTCTGTTTAAAGTAGAAATATGTAGTAGCACATAGACAAAAACTGCCTGAAACAAGCTTGAATGATTACAAAGAATTATGAAGCATTTTCAAAACAAATGCGTGTAGCTGTTTTCTCATGTGTCTTGGGGCAACTGTATAACTGGGACTTCTATGAATTAACTTGTAAAATATAAGGATATTTATCAACTAACTTGAAGCTTAGTATCTGCTATAGTTGTTTAGAAACTAGATCAATAAATGATTTTTGGGAAGAGCAATACCCTATTACTGACATTGTTTAGAATCATAGCATGTACTGATAATAAAAAGCAGACCAAAATTTGTTTGGTTTTATTACTATTTCTAAATTTTCTATATATAATAAACTCTTATTGCATATACCTAGGACAGATTACTCCCACTGCCATACTCTTGGTTTTAAAGCCTGTTTTGTTTCCAAAAGGAATGCTTTATATTTTATATGGGAAACATCTTGGCAATGAAGAAAACTTTTCTGATTTGGTTCCCAATCAAGAAATAACTCTTTAACCAAAGATCATAACCACCCTTTCACCAGAGTGCAGTAGAACAGGTGATTGGTGCAGAAGAAATAGATGCTAGAGGGAAAACGCTGAGCTTATGTAGATAACCTCAGGATCAACCAAAGCTATTCCCAGGGTAATAAGAAAAACATCGTGCAAAACATATTCTAGGAAGCAAACCGTATTAGTTATCTATGGCTACATAACAAATTGCTTCCAAACTTAGTTGTTGAAAATAACAATAGACATTTATTATCTCATACAGTTTTTGTCATTCAGGAATTTGGGACATCGTAGCTGTGTAATTCTAGCTCAGACCCTCTCTCATGAGATTGCAGTCAAGCTGTTAACTGGGGCAACAGTCATCTGAATGTTTGATTGGGGTCAGGGTATCTACTTCCAAGCTTACTCACATGGTTATTGGCAAGAGGTTTCAGTTTTTTCCCTTATGGGCCTCTACATAATAAAGCTGTTCACACTTAAAACTTGGCAACTTCCTTCCTTCCAAGTGAGTGATAGCCAATATGGTAGCTGCGATGTCTTTTATAACTTTTTCTCACAGGTAACATATCATCATTTCTTGAAATATTCTATTGGTCACCCAGACCAAAGCTGGTGCGCTGTGGAAGGGAACTACATAGAGTTGTGAATATTGGGGGTCGGGATCATTAAGGGTCATTTTGGAGGCCAACTGCCACACAAACTTCCCTGGGCTTGCAATAATTTATAAATTTAGATGTATATTTATTAAAACACATTGCTCATTCCCTATCTCAAGATAGAATGTTGCTCATTCCTATCTTTTTTCTAATGTTCCAAGAATTAAAGCCTCTAGGAATTGCTTCACTGGGCTAGCTTGGCTATGCTTAGCTATTAGAGTCATCTACTCACTGTATCTTTTAACTAGGGTAGGGTGCCCATCATTCTACCTTCTAATTTTTCTTTCAACGGTAGTTTTCAAAAGCGACCAATGTTTTAGTTGTAAGGATACCTGTACTTTCTTGGAACGGAGAAAGTAGAAGCAATGGACCTACAAAGTCATGTATTTTTGTTTTTAACCTTATTTTTGCAGTAGTTGGTTTTAAGTCCTACCATCTAACGGTTGGTATTTTGGAGAATTATTTTTTCTTTTTCTATCTATAGGAAAAAGCATCCCTTCCAAATTTCCATCACTTGCAACATCTGTGTTGCCCTGGAAAGAGAATATAAGAGACTAAAAGCTGTGATATTTGTTATTACTTGAAAGATTAAATTATGTTTTATTGTATGTGGCTTTTAGTATTTTCCCTGGATAAGTCTTTTTTTCCCTCATCACACAAGCAATGAAGAGACAATTTTATGAAGTATGAGAGATTAGCCTTTAATACACTGAAGTAGGATCAGGCTACCTTCATTATATACTATAGTTACCCCCTAAAGAAATTCTGTGTATGATGGCTAATGGGCTCACGATACATATAGGAATTATAGATATTATAATTTGCTTTTGAAAGTAATTATTCTAGGACAAAATTAGGTTTGAATTAGATTCTGAACAATAATGATGCACTTGAACCCTAGGATAATTTGGATTATATCCCTTTTCCCCCAATTAATAAAAATTCACCCACATACTCTTTTTCATGTGTAGTCATTTAAACTGCACAGCATTTGAAAGACAGTGAGTTTATTCATGGGGTTTATGCTGTTTTTCACCTACTTTTTGATTGCCATCTCGTTGAAAAGTGCTTACTGAGAGAGAGGATTACAAAATAAAGTCAGCATTAGCATAGATAGTTTATGCCCATTTGTATGCTTTTTTTTATTGGTTTAGATAGGAGTTAGGAGTTTGGAAGAGTAGACAATATGTAACCTTCTTTTTTAGTGTATTTTGTAAATTAGTTTTTCACTCCTGTGTTTTAACATTTAAAAAAAGAGATAAAGGCATCAGAGTCAAAATTATGTATTTATATTTTCAGTAGGAAAAAAATGGTTAGATGAACTGGCTTTTTAATTTAACATAATTTAGTGTGGAAAGTTTTTTAAAAGGCTGAAGTCTATTTAACATGTGAACTGAAGAAAATGGAAACAGATAAAGATGCACTTCTTTGTATTATGCTTATCCTTAGAAACACACTGTTATCTTGTTTGGGGGAGACTTCTTTCAGTTCCTAGGAAATTTATTTTTAATTCTGGAATCCTTAGAAATACCATCCTTGTAGTATAACTACTGGGCAAACTGGAACTAACAGAATGGAGTTTTCTTTCCTTACCCCTCCCACCCATTACAATACCATGCACAGATTTGCATGGCATGGCTCACACAACAGAGAAGAGTCCTGAAAATTGTATTCAACTCTTCTGTTTCTATTATAATTCAATTAAAATGCACTGAGGAACATACTGCTTAAATGAATCCACAGGTAATTTTTCTTGTATGATTGATTTGAAAACAAATTTAGATTTTATGTATCAACTCTGTTTAATCATTCCAAATGGTTTTTATTCAGAATGAATCCCCAAGGCAGGCTTTGCTGAGTGTCAATCCTGTGCTGCTTATTCTAACTGGTTACGGTGGTTGCTTCTTTGCTTTGTAATTTTAATTTATGGAAAAAAGGCTGTTGGTGTCCAGAAGGCAGAATGGGCCTGGTGAACCCAGTGGTAGACCTAAACGGCGTTTAGTTTTTTCTGCCTCTGCCCCTTGGTTGCTTTTGTCTTATTTCCATGGGTGCCTGAGATAATGTGGGTCACCCAGGTGGATAGAGTTCATATTGCAAATTAATTTCTATGCTGTGAACAGGTGCAAAAAAGCAATAGAGGGATATTAGTAGATGTTCTTAGGACAGACCCACATCTGTTCTTCTCCCACCCTGGTGCTCCTTAGTCATATACCTCCAGCCTCATTTCATTCCCGTTTTTCTATGAAAAGTAAACAATTTAATTAAAATACATTATGTAGGATCTGTATTGTATTTCAAGGTAATACTTCCAAAAGTATATTATAGGTAAGTTAATAATTGTGAACAAGATCTCCTGGTTTAAAATAGCAAAGTGAAGCTAAATCTCAAAATATTCTTCAACCTAAACCAAATGACATGAACAATATAAAATTTACAAGCAATTCTCTCCATCTCTCCACCCATCCTTTCCTCCCAACGGGGGTGGAAAACTCCCAACCATCAATGAGAAGAAAATACTATTGTCTAGCAAAGGAGGCAGACATGGCTGGCTTTGGCAATCAGCCATGTGCTTCTAGCTGCTCTCCACATAAACCAAATAGGGGAGATATAAATAAAATAAAATCCTGAAAAAACTCTACTCCCATCCCAACTGTAGAGAAACTACTGAAGCAGCCCTGAGAGAAGGAAGATGGAAATTTCCGTAAGGGTGGCCATCTTCTCACTCACGAGAGAGAATAATAATTTCTCTACCGTGGTATCTCCCTGCAGGCATGAGAATAGAGGATAAAAAATCAGAATGACCAAAAACACTCAGAGCTAATTATCTGCAGCAATAAACGAGGTTTTAGCTGATCAGAAAACAAAAGGGAAAATAAATGGGACAAAGAGTTGGAATAATTAGGGAAGCACATACTGGAATCCCTGGATGATGTTGCTTTCAGCCTGCTGATTGTCTTAATGCCTTATCTTTAGTCTATTTGAGGAAGGAGATAAAATGCCTGTTAGGATGAGAGAAGTTAGTTGGGCTAAACAAACCTCCCAACATACTCCTGATGGAAGTAGAGGTTCAGGGACCCTGGGCTGAGTGAGGGAAACTATTTGAAGCCATAGGCATTGAATTTATTCCCAATAAAGTAGAGCAGACTCTGCCATAAGATAATTAACAAACCCAGAGGGGAGATGGCAAAGTTCCAAAACACTAACCAAGATCCCCATCACAGCTCCAAAATACTACCCTTTGCCAAATGGCCGTGGGTATAAGCAAACATCAAATTTTAGTATAATATTTAGGGAAAGATAAGTAAATCTCAGTTAAAGTGAGAAGGGAATCAAAGTGTATTGGCCCACACTATAATCATGTGAACAGAAGTCCTAGATTCACCTGCCCAAATTTATCATGTGTGAGATGGAAACTAATAACATGTAAATTATGAAAACAAAATGTGGGGAATAAATGAAGAATTAAATCTGTAGAAATAAAGGCACACTATGTTTCAGGGAAAATATGCTATAAATGAGTGACACTAAAACACACCTTTGTTAAGCTATTAAATTTCAAGTATAAAGATAGAATTTTTCAGGATTTGGTGAGAAAAGTAAATGAGTCATTTACACCACAAACTCACAAAAACAAATTGCTTAATGATAAAACGTGATTACATGGGGTAGCTGTGATAAAAGATGGGATAAGCATTGATATCATTTAAGTATAAAAGGAAATTAAGTAATTATGAGACAGAATTTATAGAAAATAAATATTGTAAATTTTGACAACATGTGAAATTATAAAAAACAATTTTGGGGAGATAGAGGATTAATGATGGAAGCATAAATTGCTCAGCTTTCTTACTATTATAGAAATTGAACTAGAAGACTGTATAGAATAAATGTCCAAAATCAAATTTTAAAGCTTTCAAATTACTAGAGAGGAAACCATGCATGCATCACATAAAGAAAAAAAGACAATTCATATAGAAGTTTAAAAACAAAAGAAACATAACATTTAAAAAACATGAGAAGTTGATTAGATTTGTTATATCAATGAATATAAATAATATATGACACCTAACATAATGATATGTATGTAATATATGTGATATAAATAAAAATAAGACTCATATATTGAGTTATATGAAAAAAAAGAAATCCTACATGTATACCATGTATAAGAGATGATTCTAAATTAAAGTTCTAAAAATTACTCATATTGAATGTAAAAGGATGAAAAATGAGGTAACAGGTAAGGACTAACAAAAATAAAACTGAAATTTGTGATATTAATTTTAGACTATTATTATAAATCCAACCCAAAAAAGGTTTAAAATGAAAAAGTATAATGTATTAATATGATAAAGGTTGCAATTCACAATGTGAATATAATTGCATAAATCTCTAAGGTCTAAATAACTTATCAAAAGAATGAAGTAAAATAAAATAAAAATCATTTAACTACAAGAAATAAAAAGAAAATTTAACAGAAATACAGTGATGATGAGACGTTAACGTATTATGTCAGCCAGTAAAAGATTATGTAGACACAAAAATGTCGTTTACAGTCTAAAGGGTGTGAATAAAAATCGCTGAGAAGTTTAAATATATGTAGATGTAGAACCAAATATCTGGATGGTTGGATGGATAGATGAAGGAATGAACTATGGCCATCTCTAGAGAATAAATCTTTATTTCAATAAAATTGGCCATATATAGAATTGGAACATACATTGCACCTCAAAAAAACTTTAGTGCAGTCCAAAAAAGTAAAATAATATGAAGAACATCACTGACCACAATGTCATAAGATTAGAACTTAATAGAATAAAAACAACATCCAATCACCTTTAAAAAAAAACCTTAAATAATAAATATTTGACAAAATTCAACATTACTTTGCAACTAAAATTTACCTGGAAAAAAAAACATGTGAGAATAATCATGGCAATTTTGAACAAAAGAAAAGTAATGAGGGAGGAACTAACTTTACTGGATTTTAAGATACATCATGAAGTTGCAATAATTAAAATAAATTGGTACTGGAGAAGACCAAAAGAGAAGGACCACGCAGAGATTTGCATGTCTGTATCATTGAATTTGTGATAATAGTGTTATTTTGAAATCACTGGAAAGGACATTATTCAGTAAATAGTGTGGAATAATTGCTTAATTGTTGCAGAAAAGATAATCCCTACCTTTCTATCACAAAATAAATTCTGAATAAAAGAAAGTATTAAATATAATGAAAAGCTTGTAACAATTTTTCTTAAAAAATATTGCCAGATGCATTTATAATCTTGGCAGAGGAAAGGTCTATAAAAAGGATATAAGATCCAAAATGTATAAAGAAAAGATCAATAAACTTCATAACATAAAACGTATTAGAAAACAAAAACTTTGTATGGGGCAAAACAATGTAGGAAGGGAAAAAAGACAAATGATAGACTAGAGAAAAATATTCATAGAAGACTAATTTTTCTTAATTTTTAAAATCTCATAGACAAAAACAACTCAATAGAAAAACATGCAAAGAATATGAACGGTAAATTTGTTAATAAAGAAAAATAAGTGAGTAACACATAAGTAGTTGTTGAGTCTCAATCAGAAGTAAAACCAAAAAAACTACATAAATACAAATCATAAAATCTAATATTTTGTACCCACGTGATTGGTAAATAATTACATTTGAAAATATCCAAAGTGTATATATTGATGAAGGACTCTCGATTCTGAGGCTATAGAACATGGTGACCTATCTTGGAAGGTTTAAAAATATTTATTGGAAATTTAAATGTGCATGTTCTTTGACCCCAACATTATCACTGAGAAGAATTTACCCTGTACATATACTTACAGAAGTTCACCAACATGTTTGCACAGTGATATTCATTCTAGCTTTGTTTATATTCCCCCGACCCTCCAACGCACAACTCAAAACAATTTAAGGATTGAGCATTATAGGACTTTTTAAATAACATGATGAAGAATTTTGAAAACCTTTTAAAATAATTTTACTGAAAAGGAAATAGCTCTAGTATTTTCTCTGTGTATCTCTAGTTTATATAGTATATAATTATAATATATCTAGTATATATAATATATAATTGTAGTATCTAGTATATATAATTATATTTTTAAATGTAAGATACAGAAATGTTAAAAATGTGAAAGTGTGCACATTTACATAGATTTGTTGTTACATTAATAAACCTTTTCCCCCTTTATCCGGAAGGAAACAGAAGTGAAATTTAATAGCAGTCACCCTTGAAGAAAGGGATGGGGTTGGTTGAAAGAGAGAGAATCCCCCTCTTCATTTTGTTCCTTTCTGTATTGTTTCAATTATCTAATCATTCCATATATCAGCTAAGGTTTTCTAACCAGTAGTTATTTTTAGTTTTCTTCCATGTATTTATTAAATGCCCATACTAATCAATAATGATAATATCGATCAATTGGTAAAATAATTATGACAGGGTCGACTAAAGCCGTGTTTATATACTCTGGTTTGAGCTGAAAATGTAGAAACTCTATCAGTTTTAATATTTCTGTAAAGAGTTGTTGCAGATGTATGTTCACTGTTAATATACATAGGACTACTGAGTTCGGGCAGATTCTTTTCAAGTGCCTGTTCTATTCCCACAGGAATTGAAATAGTTTCAATATATTTTGTTTTATAAATATTTAACTTATGTTTGCTGAGGTTGAAAAAGGCAATATTCCACCAGGGTCCATTTTCTAAATGTAAGGCATGAATGATTTTTTCATAGTTACAGTATTTATGAAATATTGAGAATTTATGCATGTGAAATGTCTCATAATGGACTATTATAGACTTAAGCTATTCTTTTTTTAGGTCTCCAGTGTAAAATTCAAAGAGTAGAAGCTATATCAAATGAATATGCTGCGTTTCTTGTGCTGTAGACTCTTTAATCTTCACAAGAGTTCTATTTTCTCAGCCAGAGTGGTCTAAAAGATTTAAAAAAAAAAAATAGTTTAATTTTCTCTCAAATAACCTTCAAAAAGAATCCTTCCATGTTTTTATTTTTGCTGTTTTGGTGCATACTCAGGGTCTCTATAAACATGACATTTAATGTGTTTATTTTAAGTAGAGTGTGTTATTAAAGTAGTGGCTGAATTTACTTGACATAATTTGCATAAAATCATATTTCAGTCATAAAAATTAATGTATTGGGAGTTATGAGGGAATTGGAATGAGTCATTTATTTCTTAATAGAAAAGAGCTTTGTCTTCAGTTTCTGCCACACTTGAACTTCAATTACCTGGATGATTTTCATTTGTTTGTTTATTTGCATTTACTTAAGTGTTAATGATTATTCAGTGGTTTGAGCAGGAGAGTGTTTTAGGTCTGTCTCTAACCTTAGTCTAATCATAGGAGTTGGCACATATCGAAGTTTGTACTTTAAAAGCACCCCCTAAAGCTTGACACTGTTCTAGTGATTCCATTAGCAGCGACTGGAGGCTTAATGTCTATGCCATTTTGGGTTCTGACAGACTGAAACTTAGCATTCATTTTGGCCCCTCTGAATATCGTCTGCTTATCCATGCTTAGAAAAATGAAATAAAAAGTCAGTCCTTGTTCTTGCAGAAGCAATTGTAGATTTTTATGAGGAAAACAATGAACATGTCACACTGGATTTGGCAGCAGGGAAGAGCAGGGAGTATATAAATTGACTTTTTGAGTGCCAACTGTTACGTACCAGAATTGTTTATATTAGTGAAATCCTCCAGTTGTAAGTTATGTCAATTGTATTTTTCTCCTGGAGTGTGTTTTATGGTGAAGAGGAGGGCTGGGGAATGTGTATTAAATCTGAAATGGTCTCATGCTTAAATACTGCAATGTGGTAGACAGTTAATCTTCAAAACAAATAGTGAACATGAGTAACTGCTTTATTGCCACCAACATATGTCTCTCTATAATTATCCTGGCTTATACCTTGGGATGGGGCAAGGATGTAAGAGCTTTCTTGGCTTAGAGAATTTTGTTTTCATTTTTTGATTTCCAAACAGAAGGTATTAGGCAAAAAAGTTCATATGGATTTGCCTAATATTGGTGCTCATAAAAACAATAACTCTGAAATTAGTAGTGATGTCTGTTCAGGACCTAGAGGAGCAGGTGTTGGGTAAGTTTGACTGAACAGCTGTGTCAATATACCTTCACACATCCGAGACTCTTTGAGGAAATTCCTGAGGAGACTCACGACACCACACGTAGTCATTTCCAGTTATCTCTTTGTGACATGTGCAAGTGACATACAGTGACTGGGTTGCAATTGACCTTCTAATGGCCAGGGATTACTCTTGAAAGATTGTGATGCATTTTGCAAATGAAACAAGGACCACTTGAATGCTGAAAAGGGAAAACAGTTTCTTGCCTGGTATTTCCATTGAGGCGTCAAGCTCAATCATTTATTAATAATTTTTCCTTATTTAGTAACTAAGAGGGATGGTTGTTTAGCAAAATGCAGGTAGGAATGAACACAGTCCACAAACTCCCATGTGCAAAAAATGTAACTATAATTTTCTTTAGATTTCATTCATATAGTCTTCCATACCTAATGCGATCATGCGTCCAGATTTGCCCACAATGATCCAGGGTTATAACTATTGTCCTGGTTCTCCCCATTCCCTCTCAACAGTGTCCCAGCCATGCTACCAGTATGTCACAATTAATGACCTTTCCCCCAAGTCAGTTAAGGTAGAATGACCTTGATACTTCAATGAGAAGAGCCACCATGGGGATCAAAGATACGTAGAGAAAGACATATCTGCCAATACTTGACACTATTATTTCCTTCAAAATATTCAAAGATTTCCTTTGCCTATTTCTAGTTCTCCAAAGGGTGTACAGAATGTCATAACACATATAAAAGAGATGAACATTGTTGGCCTGGGGAACAGCAAGCATATTTCTGGGATAATGTAGTCCTTCATTTGGGAGGATTTGATATGCTTTGGGGAGGCTCATTAATTTTATGAGATCATTAGTTTACTTATTATTCAATAAATTTAATTCCTCTACACTAATACCTATAGTAAAATACTTTTTGTGACCGTGATGTTCTCTGCTTAGAAGTTAGGCTGGTTGGAAATAGCTGGCTGGAACTTGGTCTGGGGAGGAAATAGGTGAGGTCAACGGAGGTGAGACCAGTTGCTGGAGAAGGGGAATTTGCTATGTGAAAGATTCAGAGACCCTCAGGGGGCTTGATTTAGGACCTTTGTAATACATCACTCTCTCCCAAAACTAATGTGTCCTTCAACTGCCCTCATTAATCATAAGTCAATTGTGAAAGCCCATGCTGACAGTAATTGGGCTTTGTACTTGGATCATATTATGTGAACCAGGTTTTAGTCGCAGTACTCACCATATTGACACAATTTGGATCTATGTAAATTATAAAGTTCATATCCATCTAGATTTTATTTACATGCATACACGTACACATGCATATGTGTATGCATCATGTGTACATATATGTCTGCACATATAGAAGCTTGGGCTTTGAAATCCAGTGATCTGGTTCCATAACTGTCTTGCCCTGCACACAACTTGCCCCCTCTCCTGCCTTAGCTTGGGACTGGGAAGGAACAGTTACACACCTCTTTTCTGATTCCTAGTGACCTCGGGAAGCATACCTGCTCTTTCCCTTTACATATGCCAATTAATACCTTCCTA
>CAUYRT010032105.1:0-40157 GCA_963574885.1 Lepilemur ruficaudatus | reverse complement strand
TCCTGGTTCGTAGGGAGGCCACTGCCTTGGTGCTCTGGGACTAGGACCCTAGCTCGAGCTAGCCAATAAACTCCTTTGTCATTTGCAGCCTCGGTGACTCTGCCTCTCTGTTCCTGGGGCAAAGGGAAACCGGTTCTAACAGCTTCAGGTCAGGAGTTTGAGACCAGCCTCAGCAAGAGCGAGACCTCATCTCTACTGAAAAAATAGAAAGAAATTAGCCGGGCATGGTGGCACACACCTGTAGTCCCAGGTACTCGGGAGGCTGAGGCAGGAGGATCCCTTGAGCCCAGGAATTTGAGGTTGATGTGAGTTACGCTGATGCCATGGCACTCTAGCCCAGGCAATAGAGTGAGAGTCTGTCTGAAAAAAAAAAAAACAACAGAATTTATCCCAACCAGGAGGAGTTTTAGATCATGCTAGAAAACTGAATTTCACTACATTTTTTTGTGTGTGGTTTTTACCCCAAGCTCAGAGGTTTTTTTTATGAGCTAGCAGTAAAACAGCCAAGAAAGAAAGTTGACATATTATCTATTAATATATCCCTGTATAATTCCACTCGATGTGCTCTATCAGATTTCATTAGAGAATAAGGCACCAGAGTCCTAAGGAATCCACCATAGGCAATGAGCTTTTTTGTCTAATGCTTATGGACTGCTGTAAGAGACCAAGTCTGTCTCAAGGCCGATTCTCTCATAGTTACTAAATAGACTTCTGTTTTGGGATGATAAAAATGCTTGCTTGTGCTGACCGCCTATTTCCGCTTCTGTACAAACTGCTTGCTTGCTAAGAGCAATGTAACTAACCAACCATGACCGGGCTTAGGTGCGTGATCAGGGAAAGCAAACCAATCGCCGTACTAGGTGAATACATAATCAACGCGTGGACAGCTTGTTGCCACCTGAACTGCCCCTATAAAGCCTCCCCTCCCGCGCCGCCTGGGGTTCCTCTGTCCAGAGAAGAGGCCACTGCATTGGTGCTCTGGGGCACGGACCCTAGCTCGAGCTAGCTTTTGGCAATAAACTCCTTTTGTTGATTACAGTCTCAGTGGTTTAGTCTTTCTGTCCAGTGGTATTGCGAGTCCCAATCTAACACACACAACTAACCAAACTACTGCAAATTGAAACTCTACTTCCCAGCTGCTATTTGACTCCACTGGAGATCTAACCAAACAATTGCTGGGTTACTCTTGAACCACTCATTGAAGGTACACTTCTTATTTTGACAAAATCACAAGCTCTTGTGAATTTTCATAATATTCTTTTTTGTACATTTCTGTGTATTCATTCTCATTTATTCATTGGAGAAATATTTATTCAGTGCCTACTCTGCACACATTTTAGAAGACTAAAGTTGTTTGTTTTTGTGGTAAGATGAATAATGTCCCCACTCCTCAAAAAAAAAAAAAAAAGATATTCATATCCTAATCCCCTGAAATTGTAAACATGTTCATTTACATGGTGAAAGAGACTTTACAGATGTGAATAAATTAAGGATTTTAAGAGAAGGAGGTTATGCTGGGTTGTCCAGGCAAACCCAGTGCAATCACAAAGGTTCCTACACACGGAAGCAGGAGGGTCAGAGTCAGCAGAAGAGAGCCAGAGTTTAAAGTAATGGGAGGAAGGGGCCATGTGCCAAAAAAATCCATCAACACCTTGACTTAACCCAGTTGGACTGAATTTAGACTTCTGACCTCCAGAGTTTAAGGTAATACATTGAAGTTGGTTTAAGCCATGACATTTGTGGTAGTGTATTGCAGCAGCAATAGGAAACTAACATAATTTTGTTTCATTTCCTTAAAACAACTCTAAAACACTATTTGAAAGACTCTTCCTGTCAATTGTATCAGCAAAGACAGCTGCTTCCTCTTGACAGGCAGAGGATACCCCTGGGGAGATAAACAGACCATCCAATCATCTGAAGATCAGCAAGCAGCCATCCCACACTTTGACATGGCACCGAGCAGCGTTCACCTCCTTCAGACTTTATTTTGTGGTTAAGCAGATATCCTGAAATGAGCATTGGCAACGACAACTGGGAAAACATTATATTTAACTTTTATAAAAAGACTGTCAAGCAGAATGTCCATTCTATTTAGGGGTATTAAATGGGAGTGGAAATGTCTGATCATTTTTAAATTGACAAACAGATAAACTTTGTTAAATTCTTTTGCCAACTGTAATTATGGTTCTTATAATAGAAGTTAACAGCACTCCCAAATTTTGTAGTAATAGCAAGACATAATCACAACATAAGTGATGCCAAGCTTCCATTTAGTACAGAGTTCTAGAGTAGGAGATTATCTAAATTAATGTTATTACATTATTACTATCCTCTGTTGTTTATTAGATGCAGTTAAGTAATCCTTAGGTAGCTCCAGGAAATATTAAACAAGGTTAGAAAAATATGATTAGAATAATAGAAAATGTAGATATTTATAAATCATTTAAAATTTCTCTGAGCCCAAGGCAAAACTGACAAATAATGATGGAATCACTGGATTTGCCCATTTTAACCAAATAGCCTGTGATCTCTGTGCTAGATCTCTCTACACTGAATCTCTTAGCTGCATGCATTCTTATTAAGATGTAAAGTAATCTGAAAATATTCAATAAAATTCCATCAAAGTTTCACTGAACAATTTATGAGTTTAGTTTTCAGCTGATGCTATAAATTTCACTGCAAATTTAAGAATTCAACAGGGATTCTGAGATTTTTGACAACCTTGTGATGTGTTGTCAAAAATAAAAAATACAAAACAGGAATGCTGATGAATCTTTCAGAGAGTAAGAATTGGGGCTAACAATGACAGAATCCTAAAGGAAAAGGAAATTTGTAGGTTTATGATCTTCTAAGTCTAATGCTTTAAAAAGGCACGTTACCTTCAGAAGAGTAAGGAGAAAAACAGATATATACATAGTACATATTTCATCACTAAATTCTTCCTCCCAGTTGAGACATTGTCTGTACTTATGTTCTATCCACTAATTCAACATTTAAAGCAATGCAAGTTTTATTACAAAACCAATCTGTTTTCATCATATAACTCAAATGGACACTGAAAGTTTAAATACTCTTGTCCCAGGCTAAAATACCTTGGGAAAAATCTGTCAATATTACCACAAAATGAAATGGGTTAATAAGGAAATCATAAGGTCACTGATTGGTATCATTTTAAAATTCTGGTTTTAGGCATTCCTTAAATTATAATTCTGTGGGTGATGACTTTTCATAAGCACTCTAATCCCACTACCAAGGCATTCTTCCATTAGCTATTCTCTCACACTGCCTCAGTTATTGTTGCCACGGAAACGGCCAGGAAGCAGGAGTTAAGCAGACTCTTTCATCTGGCGAGAGGATGATGGGAATGGATGAGAGCTTGAGCAAGGTCAGGCGTTTACCGCTGAATACAAGTCTGTCATGCCTAATAGATGAAGCTCTTTAGTTTCTGTGCTGCTCAGGCTACTCCCAGCAGCCAAGGAGAAAATAAAAAAGACACTCAACCATGAATGCCAATCAGCCCGAGCGTGCGTCAGTGATGTATTTACATTTGCCATAGCAGCTGTCCTGGGCTTGGCTATTGATGAAAAGATAAATAAAATAGGTGTCAATAATTATGGAGGGTCAGAATCTAAACCTTGAAGGTATCCTAATAAGCAGACAGATGGGATTTGCTGATCTACCCTGTTAACAGACCTAAAGCTTCCTTTTCTAAGGTCAGAGTTCAAAACCTGTCATGGGCTCAAATGTATTGAACTGTGAAAACTCTCAATTAGTCCTCTTCTGATTATTTTCTAAGGCCAACAATCTTTTGATGTATGTTGGAAAATGCTATATATCTGTCTCATTTAGAGTGAGAAGATGTGTGACGTGTGATGCAATATGTTATTCAAAACATTTGTCATCCATAGTGATGATTTTATGTAAGCACACTTTAATGGTAATGCAGTTGTTCATATTAGAGACAGAATATATCTGTTAATCCACTGGTGTGAGTTAGTTGCTAGTATTAAAAAATATCTAGATTTTATATGCACGTGTGTGTTCATATGGGGCGTGTACACGTATATGCAATTGAACAGTAATTCATTTCCTCAACAAGTGGTTCAGGTTCTTTGATATATCAGGGTCTGTGACAGATATTGGCATGAACATATGGAAGAAAATTAAGAATCCTTATGTCAAGGAGAGATGGAAAAGTGGACTAGTAAGCAAAATAAATATGTGAAATAAAATCCAACCAGATAATGTTAGTTGACTTCCGTTAACTAAAGTGGTTTCATAGGAGTCAGATTTTGAGTTTCATGAATTCTAACAGGTTCATAGAGCAGTAATAGACTCAGTTTCTCCCTTGAGTCTGTCAAAATATCTATACAGGAGAGTTCTATTCCTAATGAGGATTGTTACAATAAAGCTAAAACATGTGCTATGATAGACTTACAAGTTATAAGAATGTATTGTTATATAAGTGTATGACAGAGTGCTTGGTTTATACTTGTCCATTCTCTAACAGTGGAGTAACCACTTACTCCACTAATAATTTATTATGCATTAGCAGCTCTTAGGGAGGGAGTAGAAGCCAAATGGAAAGGAAGAAGGTACACAGTTTACAGAGTTCACTTGCTTGAAGCATTGGTTCCCAAACTTGCCAGATTGTAAGAGTCACTTGCGATGCTTGTTAAAAATACAGATTCCACAGCACATTAAATTCTTTATAAACCTACCAGATATTCTAATGATAGACAATAAAAAATTAAAGTATTTTTATTATTAGGATTAACATCAACACACTCTCCAAATCTGAAGCCTAAGAAGTCAATTTGACCATCATTAAAATGAGTCTACAAATAATGGAAATGTTATTCTATAGCATTCTACTACTGCACTAAATCATCTAGAATTTTTAAAAATTGTCATATAAAGGTAGTTCAGAGAGTTCTTAACATTCTCAAAGTCTAAGATGAGAAATTGCCTGAATATTTCAGTCCCACAGAGTTTTGCTATTCAATGGTATTCAAAATTCCGTAAATCAAATATATATATATATAAAATGTAAAGATACACACAGAGTATATGCCATCAATTTGTGTCCCTCAAAAATTCATTTTGTTGAAATCTTAACCTCCAACATGATGGTAATAGGAAGTGAGACCTTTGGGAGGAGACTAGATCATGCGGGTGGAGCCCTCATGAACGGGATTAATGTCTCTACAAAAGGGACCCAAGGGAGTTTTCTCCATTTTTTTCTGCCATGTAAGGATACAAGAAGTTATCATCAGTCTGCAGTCCAGAAGAGGCCCCTCACTGGAACTCAGTCATCATGCTAGCACCTTGATTTTTCGACTGGGGATGCTCACCCAGCCTCGAGAACTATGAGAATAAATTTCTGTTGTTTATAAGCCACCTGGTCTATGGCACATTGTTATGCAGCTCAAACTGACTAAGAGTGTGCATGTGTGTGTGTGTGTGTGTGTGTTTAATTTTTTTTTAAGTCCCAAAGTAAATATTTCTTTTCATATTGTTCTCTTGGATGCTTATAATTCACCCAGTGTTTGAGAAAGAAGAAAAGCTAGCTGAAGCTGCTTGGATCTATGATGGCTATATGAGTTTGAAGCACATGAAGCATGCATCCAATTAATCTGATGTCTTTGGTTTACGTTTTTCAACTTCACATGTACCCTGTAAGATAGCCCTTTTCTGTTTTATTCACATGCTATAGATAACTGGGGCTTAACTTCTGCTGGGATTGTTCCTTGAAGAATACATTACTGCTTCAATGTACAGAACCAGTGTTGGAGTCCTGCACCAACTCTTGACATTCCATCAGGATGCAGCTGCCAGAGGAGGTGTGTTAACAGGATGGAGACCCTCAGTATCCCCAGGACACCTGTGGTCTATAGAATAAGGCTGTAAATTAACCATTCAGCATGACACCACAGTTTACTCCTTATGGTAGAAATACATCCCTAACATTTTCCTAAACCCTATGGCATTCTAGATAAACTGTGAAAAATTATTAAGCTTAGTAACTCAGTTAAACTGGTTAGAATAGTCTTAGCATCAGAAAACATGATACATTCCATAAATAATCCCTCAAGACATGAGTTCTTCCACATTTTCCTGCATAGATTATAATATTGAGCCAACTTCTAGCACCCTGAAAGCATAGTTTCAACTATCAGAAAGTAAAAGAATGTACTAGCCTCGTGAGTTGGTATTTAAAGTTTTACTGGATACTTAAATAATGTAAATAACTATTTATCTGTAAAGATATATGTTTGCTGATAAGAATATTTTCTTACATTCCTGGCTTTAAGAAACAGACTTACTGATCTTCCAAGTGACATCACAGGTGTGTTAGGGATAATCTCTTTCATTAGGAAAAAGAGATTCTTAAAATGTTTGCACCTTTGGTGAAAGTGAGTGTATATGTCAGAATATGAGCTCTAGGACAAAATAGTGTGCAAAGTAGGAAGGGGAGTAGTGAGAAAGTAGGAGTCAAGGGTTCTCAAAGTTTAAGTGCTCGACGCTATTTGAATTGGAAATTGACATGAAATATTTAATTGCCTTGTGACAATAATACAAGTTAATGAAAAAGAATGATTTCATTGATTAAAAAATTAATTGGCATGAACTTACAGATATACCTATGACATGAAAGTGATTTTAAACTAAAAATGATTTATTATATAATATGAACATTAGAATAATGAAGCAATTAATTCACCTTCTTATAGCAAATGACTTCAAAACACTTAGAAAGTCAGGGAAAATTTGCTAAAAGTTTAATCATGAGACAGCTGTAGAATAGGACTGATTCATCCAATGGCCGTAACAGGCACTACACCAAGGGCCACAGTATTTTTCAGGGCCTGTGAAGATGTTTTGCATTTGTTTTCTTTTTTTTTTAATTAGCAGGAAAAAATGAATATAATCTAGCCTGAATTACATTAGTCATTATACCAAAGCAGTTATAAAATATAATACATAATATTTTTTATGAAGAAAGCAAGCTACAAAGGCACAAACACCTCTGGCTCATGAAAGTCATATATGACGTTATGGTTGTAAAAAATGCCTTAGCTTATTGAAGATGAGGAAGTTACAAGAATGGTATCTTTGGTGTTTCTATACTTGATCTTAGCCAAAAGGCTGAGAAGCAATGGTGTTTCCTATCCTATCACATGCCATATATTTTTCTCTCTCTTTTTCTAGAGAAGATGAGATAGAAGAAGAACAGGGGCATGAGAGTAGAAAAATTATTTTAAAATATATGAGTACAAGCATCTCATTACTTTATAAAACTAATAACTAAGCTAGTTGCACTACCACGAGGAATGTGTGATCATATTTATTATAAATAATACATAAGTGGATAGAATCACTTAGTAGGGCATACTCACATTATTAAACATCACAAACTTATCAAGTGTTTTGATTTAATGCTTATTGTGGGATAATTTTTTTTAATATTCACAGTGAGAACTATATGATCATTAACTTTGTTCATAAGAAAACCAAAACAAATGTAACACAAAATAATAGGAAATCATTGCTGAAAGTGATAAAGGCATCATTGTGGGCAAACCCAAGGTAGCAATGATTTAAGAAAACATACTTCTGAAGTTGAGATGGTAGAGGTATGAATTTTGTGTAAAAAACACAGTGCTCACTTTATCCTCCTTGAACGATTGATTCTGTTTGCTTTTCGTAATTATTGAGCCCATGATATGAGAGATTATTTTTTAAAGGAGGACTATTTTGACAAGCACCTGAAAATGAACAGCTTGGTATTATCTAAGGCCAAGAGCCAGCATCAGAACGGTGCAGTTTTGTAGGAGCTGTAGTGATTTTTCCACCTTCACAGTTAAAAAGTTGGCTTTATATTCCTATTTAAAAGGAATGTGTGTACAATCAATCAAATAGAAGTCAGCACTGTAACATAGATTGTTCTATGAGAAACTCCACTCCCAATTAGGTAGTATTTAAGAAACTCAAGAAACTTGTTATAATAATACCATGTAGGGTTTTTAAGGTAGAAATTTAAGGTAACTAAGGAGTTTATTTAACCTACAAATTGTAATAAGAATTTGGCATTGTTTACTCCAATTTATTACACAAATAATAATAAGGACCAGGCACTGGGTCCTGATATTACTTTTTACCAAGGAACTTAGTAAAGACCTTTAATTATTTTGGCTGGAAAAAAAATCTCTGCCTAGGTATGGTTCATATTGGTTTTCTTGTACATACTTTTCTTCTTCAATGTGGTCTGGTTAGTGCTAAATCCTTACTTGACATCTTTACTATAACCCTTAGCATTCACTTATTAATTCCAAGAAAAGTTACTGAACATAAGAGCTCTTGGTCTTCTGAATCTCAAGGCAATTCCCTGTGGCTTGCTGGCTTTTGTGTTTTTTCAATGGGGATAGTGTTCTTCTGTTCTGGAGACTGGATTCTCTGAGTACCTGGATAACGGAATAGGTTTTAAGCTACTTGGTAGGCATTCTCTTCTGCTTAAAGTAAGAACCACAGCAGGATCTCTGGTGTTTCATAGTTCTGTAACTCTCTCAACACAGAGTCCCTTAGTAGTGATTGTCCTGGATATTAACATAAAATTGCTATTTGCACAATGCTCTTCTGTAACCATTTTCCAAGGTGATCTGAATGTAGAAACAAAATTGAAGAAACTTGAACTTCGGTGTATTTGTTTTCAATTGCTGTTGTAACAAATTACCGCAAACAATGTCTGGAAATTACACCTATTAATATTTATTACTTTACAGTTCTGTGGGTTAGAGGTCTGGCATGGCTCTCACTGTGTTAAAATCAAGGCATTGGCAGGGCTGTGTTTCCTGCTGCAGGCTTTAAAGATGAAACCGTCTCCTTGCCTTTTCCGGTTTGTAGAGGTTGGCCACCCACATTACTTGGCTAGTGGACCCTCACTCCACTTTCAAAGCCAGGAATGGCATGTTAAGTCCTTATCACTTCACTCTGATCATTTTTGCCTCCCTCATCCACTTTTAAGGACCCTTGCGATTATATTGGGCCTACTTGCATAATCCAGGATAATCTCCCTATTTTAAGATCACGTGATTACCAACCTTAATCCTATCTGCAACCTTAATTCCTCTGTGCAATGCAACATAATATATATATTCAAAGGTTCTAAGGATTAAAATGTGGACATTTGCAGGGGGCACACTTCTGCCCGTATACTATTTAATCTGTGCATCTGTGACTTTCGGGGTATTTATTTCTGCATGTCTCCACGCAGGTCTCTGTTAGGCTGACTGTTTCACTCCAGTACAAGTCACAACGCTCTTCCAAGTGTTCCTCTTTGAAAAGCTATCTGTTCTTCTATTCTGGTAATAGCTTCCCAAGAACCTACTTGGAGCCTAACGATAATAACTCCACTGTTAAAAGCCCCTCAGTACTGCACCCTCTTTTGTGTGTGGGGGTGTTGTGTTTGTGCATGTGTGTGTGTGTGTGTATGTTCTGCCCATAACTTCGTTAATAGTTTCTTTATTTAGCCTTCTTTGAATTGAGTGTGCTATTCATTTCCTTTGGGACCCTTATAGATTCAAACTTGTATTGACGTGTATTTTATAGCTGATATCTCTAGTAGATATGGAGAATTTTTAAAGAGTTCTTAATTTAAAAAAAATAAAAATGAATATTGTTAGAAGAGTATATCTTAGAAAATGGCAAAATCATCTTTCTCTTCAGTAGTACTTCATCTATTTGCTGGGTTTCTCAGCCACTTTTTATGCCTCAACCATTTTTCCATTGTATTAATCAAGGTTTGATCAGAACATGAGAATCACGGTGGGAGATTTATTATAAATTTTGGGAGCTGGTTATACAGTTGTATAATGTATGTCAGGCTGTTAATTGAGTCTGGTCCTTGAGCCTGAAGTCATCAGGGCAGGAAGTTGGGAAAAGAAGATAGATGTGAAAATGAAGAAAGCAAAGATAAACTGCAATCCACAAAGCTTAGATGGAACCCATGAGGACAGACTGGAATCCACATTAATCACTCACCATCTTTGTCACTGACATAATCACAAACTTATCCCAGGAGTGGGAGTAGCTAAAACAGAAGATCTGGCAGGACCTAGAAAAGCAATTGGCCAGGGTACTGTCCTATGCCAACAGGTGAGCCACCAGATGAGTGGTAATTTACGCCCTATGCCAACCTCTAAAACATAAAGAAGTATGGCTACTTGGCGTGTTTTGAATGTTTGTCCAAAACTCTTGTAGAAGTTTAATCTCCAACATGACAGTATTGACAAGAAGGGCTTTTGAGAGGTGATTAGATCATAAGGGCTCTGTCCTCATGAATGGATTAATTCATTCATGGATTAATAGATTAATGGGTTATCATGGGAGTGGGGCAGCCCCCTCACCATGCGGTGCTCTGCGCCATCTCGAGACTCTGCAGAGTCCCCACTAGCAAGAAGGTCCTCCACAAATGTGGCCCCTCAACCTTGGATTTCTTATTCTTTTATCCTTAGTTATAACTAAGATTAAATTACTGTTTAAACAAATTATCCAGTTGCAGGTATTCTGTTATAAGCAACAGTAAACAAACTAAGACCCTGTAGCTTTACATCTATTTGCACACAAAATTTTTCTTTTGGCCCACACTAACTCAGAACCATGGAGAGAAGTGAATTCTGAGAATCGTGTTTCAGCTTAACTCAATCCACAGTAAAAATTTACAATGTCCATGTTTGTCCTTTGATATTCAGATACCTCCACTACAGAACAAAGCTATAAAACAATGATTTCTGCTGCCATCCCTATAGCCATTAATTTTTCTCCCAAAGCTTTGAATATCTGGAAATATGGTAGGGATTTTGATATAACTATCCCAAAATTGTAGTCAGGTCCTTATGCACATATGAAGCAAGAGCTAGATTTTCCACAGGATGCTCTTTAAACAGCAGTGTACAAGCATAAACTCTTTGTATTTGTATGGCTTAAAATTTATTTTGAATAGAAAAGAGTTAAAGCTAAAAAATAGTGTGCAAGGAATCTTGTCAGTTATGGATATAAGCGTTTGAGTTAGTAATATTTTTCAGAATGCTGGATATAAGCATTTGAGTTAGTAATATTTTTCAGAATGCTAAGCATTTTTTTCTTTCAACCTAACAATAGTCAACAAAAGGGGGTCTTATAAATTCTTTGTTTTCTCGTATTCTTCACAGATACGAGATAAAATTCAGAGGATACTGACAACATACAATGTACACTTTTAATATTGTCAGCATTCATTCTTGCTGCTATCCATCCAAGCCCTACCTGTGCTATGCTTTAGACACCAAGGGTTTCGTATAGCAAAAATCAAGTCTTTTCTAAGGCTACCTGGATAGCTGACATCTCTTGCAGTGAGGATATGTGGAACTTTCCATGTATATCTCATCCACGGTCATCAGTATGCTATCTCTAGCACACCAATCGTCACTCCTTTGAGATAATTAGAAAACATAAAGGAACGGAAGTTTGAGAACAGAAAATTGTGTCAAAACAGCAGCGAATAAATGATGATGACAATGATGATAGCTTGTTTTGGCCAATAATGCCTTGGAAATATTAGTGGAAGAAAAAGTAAAGGTGATAAAGGACCTTAAAATTGATCTCAAGTATAATTAGCATGAAGGAAAGTATAGACCCGTATTACAGGGGTAAGCATGTGTAGACCCCAGTGATGTTTAGAACTTAAGGATCTACAAAAGGAGGCAAATAGGACAGACTGTGCCTGAGGGAGTGAAGAGACACTGAGGTAGGACGAAGAAGACAGACAGATATTACCAGTTAACTAATCCCAGGCCAGAAAACCAAGGACAATGAAGTTAGCAAGTGTGTTTTCCAAAAGCAAAATATAACAATTTATACACATCACATGGAAAGTATGAGGAAGAGCCATCCTTAAAGGTTTTTAGTAAACAAGAGCTAATAAATGGTGTTAAAGCAAAATATCCATTACTACTAATTATAAACACATAAAATGCTATTGATATTGCCTTTATTTAGCATGCTGCTTACTAACTTGTTACTGAACCAAAATACTCACAAAGACTTTATATATTTATTTTAATTCTTGGCTACCTGATCCAATTTTTGCCCTAAAGTATATTCCTCAACTATAATTTTTTTTTTACCAGGGAAAGATTGTATATGAAAGTAGAAATTAAGGGAAATAATTTTGGAGTATAGAATAGTTACTGTAAAAAAGAAACAATCTGTTAGGGAAAAGGATCTCTTTTGAGAGTTAAATTTTAATCACTGAGAGAAGTGATTAATAATAAAGCTGAATTATTAATAATAATAATTCAGCCATAATCATCTAACAATTTTTGTTGTTGTTATGCTTGCAAGGTGAGTTTATAGGTTCTCAGATGTGGATTAGAGCATTCATTGCATTTAGTGCTTTGTATTTTAAAAATAGAATGATGCTAAAGACCCACAAGACCTGTACGTTGCATAAATTGATAAGGACGGGGTAGTTCAAAGAATGCAATTGAAAGCCCCCGTTGAAACTTATGCTGACATAAAACTCCCATTACGGCAGCATGGGGACCAACGTGTTCTCCTTTGACAAGGACAGATTTTAGATTAAGCACTTTTAGATTGTAAATTACCATTCTTGATAGCTGGCCTCCCCTGTCTATTGTGCCTTAGAGAAATGGGACACACTGAAAAAGTGTAGATTTCAAGAAGGTAAAACCCTGTGTCTTAACCATCCCCAATCCACACACCCAAATTTCCATGTTTCAGGGGAAAGAATAGTAATGTGAAGACTGTTGAATTTAAATTGGAATAAAGGACATTATAATTACAAATCTTAGTAGCCATTCCTAGAATGATTGGCTGACACTGCTGTTGTCATCCATCACCAATTACAATTACATCCAATTTGGCCACCCGAGATAGGGAAGGAGGGGGCCTGGTTATTAGGACAGGTTCCTCTGGATTCATTTTCAAACTTGCAGGAATTTTATTTTACAAATTAGCTGCATACAGCTCAGGCTAAACAATTAATGTTTAAATAAGTTGCACATGACTTTCTTGAACAAGGGAAAAGGAGAAGTGGAGGTTTCACAGAGAGAGGGTTGAGGTCTTTTTTTTCTTAATCCTGTCACTCAGAGATAAGACATTAATATTGCTATCCAATGGCTTTCTCAGGAGATAGCTGGAGCTTTGAAATCATTGTTTTGTTTTGTTTTCAATTCATGGATCTTAAAAATATAGAAATGATAAAATGATCACAGGTTAGATTTTCTATCATTTTTAAGAAAATCCATCTATCATATCAAAATGAGTCCACATAGTTACACCATTCAAGCTATAGTAAGCAGATGTTTATTTCCTAAAGCAAGCATACTCTGCAAAATCAATTAGTGAATTCATTACATAAATCCATATTAAACTATTTAGTCTATATTTAACACTGTAACAAGGATAGTCAGGGTAAATTAAATGGATTTTATTTTCTAGGTGGCAAAAAGCCAACGTTAGTCCTTCTACTTCTAATTTATTTCTTGGTTCTAATCTGTGTCTGCTACAGACAGGAGAGATAAAGAGAAAAGAGAAAAAAAAGAAGTGATCATTTCTACCTTCTGATATTTAAGGGCTAATCAAATCAATATGTTCCAGTCCTGGCAGTGACAGTGCTCAGTGGTTATCTTATGCTAATGCATAACACTTTAACTCCTTATTCCAAGATGGCAGTACAATAAGTCCCTTCCTCAAAGCTGGGTAAAATATGTCCAGCAAGGAGGAATCATCTCATCAGGAGGAGAATGACTCACTTATATCCTATCAAGGAACTAAGGATGCATAATAAGGCCCTGTCACACTCTCCCTTAAGCTTTTCATTACCATCAGCAATGCCAATAACTTACAGAATTCCCAGTCAGCATCAAAAGCTCCTTTTCAATTCAAATGCAAACTGCTAACCATTTCTTCTTCCATGTTATTCTTTGAATTCATCTTTCTCTCCATGAGCAGAGTTACCACTCAGTTCAGACCATAATTATTTTCCTCTGGGGATATTACTAAATATTCTGCATTCATCTTTCTTTCTGTTCCTATCTATCTAACACACACAGCAAAATATGCTTTTCAGGCAGCCTATTAATAATTTGGCCTACTTTGATTATAAATTTTTCAATTATACGCTTTGAGATCTAAATATTTAAGTCTTTTGCTTCATCATTTATTATATTATATCACAGTTTATACCTGGCCTTATCAATTAACCAGTAAAACAGAGTATTTGCCTTTTAAGCCTTCTAATGAGTAGTTAAGTGTCTGCCATTGTCAGGCCATTTATTAGATGCTGGAAATACAAAAATGATTAAGATACAGGCCCTCGACAAACTCACAATCTGGGCTCTTTCTGTCAAGATGGACTTAAAGCCATTCTTCCCCCTTTCTTCGGCAATGGCTTTGCTGTCTATTTAGTTAAATCAAAAATCTAGGAATCATCCTATCCTAACCCATCTGTCCATGTTAATAGCACTCTCCAGGTTTTGAGGGCCTTCTAATATATGCATTTATATTTTTTGCACTGTTGTGCTCAACAGCCTTATTTTCTCTTGTCTAGCCTATTGCTAATACACCCTTCCAACTGGTTTTGCTATTTCCAGTTCTTTTTGCTGACACTGCCAACCTACAGTGCTTCCAAAGTTATTAATACCTTTTAAAAACACAAATGAAAGCACACTTTTTATACTTAGCCATCAATATCCCATATAGCCTAGACGAAAGTCCATTTTCCTTTCCATATTCTAAAAGATATTTTGTGATCCAGCCCCTACATATTTCTACAGCCTTACATAATTTCTACAGCCATGCATAATTCTCTGAACATATGCTTTTGTTTCTGCTCTATGTTCCTATACTTTGTGTGTAATGTTTCTTCTACCAGCCATTTCTTTTCGCTTCTTGACAGCTTGGTAAAACCATATTCCTACTTCAAAGTCCATCACAGTCGAGACATCATCACATCCTCAGTGATGAATTCCTCTGATTCCCATAGAAAGAGCTGCTTAAGCCCCCTCCATTGTGTCAGCCCTCCATCTTGTGTTTACTTACTTCCTGGGACTCATAATAATTTGTTCTATTCCAAACTTTCCTATTGGACTAGGAGCTTAAGCAACCACTTAGCACCTGTGTTTGGAAGGTAGAAATAACTTTTTCTGGGATAATGTTTTATGTGTAATGAAACTACATACTTAGTATGAGGCTTTATTGTTGTTTATATTGTTCCTGATCTCAAAAAGCAAAAAGGTATTTACTCCTCTCAGTTGAATTTTCTCCAAGTTCATCTGTTCCTATCTAGGCAAGTAAGTTAAAGACCTAAAATAGCTGATCAGAATTGGGCTCAAAGGCTCATATTAAAAAATGGGAAGGCAGGATCAAGTTCAATAAGAAAGCAGGTGGTCTGCATGTCATAAACTGGACATGGAATTCATGACATCCAAAGGCTTATGTTTGGGCCACCAATTCTGTTATCTATGACTCTTCCTACTTATGAAATCAAGAAGGCAAGAAAGGAATACAAAATAAGCTACATAGTATTTTTATCTCTTTCTTCTTCCAAATAAGTGCCATACTGCTAGGAGAAAATCACTTAAAGAATCATTATTTGTTGTTCAAAACAATCTGTTCTGCTTTGGTAAATTTCCCTATACATATGCTCAGTCAATGTCTTTCAGAACCAAAGAATATTCTACCTTGTTAGCAGGTAAGTTGTTATTTAAATAGGAACTAGATCTGAAAAATATCAAGAAATATGAGAAATTGGCTTTTCTACTTAGTTTCTTTTGCTTTATAATGATGTGTGTTTTATTTTGAGGATGGATCATTTTAATTTCAAGTGAATTTTCTTATGTTCTACAAAATATGAAACTCAATCATCTAAATGAAGAAATATATCTTGTCAATATTGTCAGGGAAAGTTAGAGTACATTCTTGGTGGACATTTGTCAACACAAAATAACAAGATTACTGAGCATTGCACATATTAGTCATTTAGGCTTATTAATTATTATTTTTATGGAGCTGCATTATAAGTTAAACACCTTTGAGTAGAAAATTTTTATGAAAGGAAACTTTCCCTCTTCTTTTTTAAACCTATTTTATCACCTGGAGCTTTTCACTTAATGTGTTTTGTTTCACTTAAAGACAATAAAACAATAAGTGAAAGACATTTTCAATATAATAGAAACCTGATCATTCTATGTGGCAAAAGGTACCATCATCCTCTTAAAGTAGGGTTTGAACAACAAAACAGTTCAGTAAGCATTGGCTGTGCTACCTTTAAGGAGTATTAACATGAAGAATTAAACTTTCCTTGAATGGCATCTACTATCTCCAATTTGCATTATAGTTCTATGATTCTTTATATATTTTCTGGATATTCGATAAAATTGAATAACTAATATACTATGGCAAGTCACAATGCTTTAATGCATTTGGTAATGAAAATTAGTTATATCAAATTAATTCTTTATTAAACTTAGATTTCTGGATAGGAAGGATTATGTGATACTCGCTTTTAAGACTCTTAAGACACATCACACGCCTAATCCATGCTTAGCAATGGACTCTAGCACATTGGGAATTTGGACACAGATCATTTGGGTGGCATAATCTTAGACACTTTTTTTAACTTCAAGATTTTTCTCCTTTATTAGTAATTCCCAAACTAGTCTGACTAGACCAAATTAATCTGAAACATTACACATTAATCCTGAGCAGGTTCCATGGGCGGAGAGCACATGTATAGACTTTATAGCAGAGTGGCTGAGACAGTAAGCTGGGAAGTCAGACTCCTTGCTAACTGTGTGGCCTTGGACAAGTCCATTGACTACTCTTTCCAGCAGTTTCCTCACTCACAAAGCGAAAGAAAATCAATTGTACCTCCTCCATTGAATGCTTGTGAGATCAATTAATATGTGACTGCAAAGCCCTGAATCAGCACAATATCCAGGACCGGGCAAGCACAAGCAAAGATTCAATAGTGTTTTTCAAACCTGGCTCCACCACTTTGTATCTATTTGATGCTAGGCATGGTATCTGACTTCTTTGAAGCACAATCTTCTAATCTTTGAAATGAGAACAGAATTCTAGACCGGATTATCCTAAAAGTAAATAGAATGATGTATATAAGATGCTTAGCACCTATTATCTGACAAAAGAATGTTCTTGAGAATGTTATTCTCTTTTGTGTTTTTCTTCTTTTCTATATTTATATAAATCTCACTCTAGGTAGGACTGATTATAACTCTGTTGGTATGTTCTTTTCCATAAATTAAAATGGGGTTTCTTTTCCTGTGCTTCTAATTTTCTCATTAGATTGAAAATATTCAAATACAAAAGCCTTATCCCCTGAGACCTTTTAAGTATGTCAAGGGGCAGAGAATATTCGGCATATTTTATTTGGAGGCTGAAGTCAAAGGCAAAAATCCCACCCACATTCTAAAACTCCATGACATGCTTTGGTTTATATTTCTTATTGTCTGATGCTATTTGCATCCATATATTTTGATTTCATTCCAAAAAAAAAGATAATAGTTTTTTCATTATCAATATAGATACAGAAGTAGGTAGATTTAGACTTAAATTTAATAGTTGGGACCTATATTATGTGAAAAATTATATTCTATGGTTTATATTTTATTCTATTTATATATAATATGCGTACTATGTATTCTACTATATATTTATGTTCTGTGATTTATATTTTATATTTCACTTATCACTGTATTGTATTACCTCTTGGGGAAAATGTCAGAGGTTCATGTCACTCTTAAATCCCTAAAGAATGGTAGTTTCTATCATGTTTTAATTTAATTCACCAATCCAGTCCTTACAAAAACTAAACGAAACCTAGAGGACAACAGTGGACAGCCACAAACTTAACTAAATGTAACTCCCATTGCGGCTGCTATGCCAGAAGCTATATGTCTTTGTTAGAGCAGATTAACATGACCACCAGTAAAACATATTTAGCCATGGTGATGTGTTCTTTTTCATCCCTATAGTAAAGGATAATCAAAACATTCTCATTCTCTAGGAATGGAAAATCACTCTTCATTTACAGTCATGCCCCAAGGCCATGCTAACTCTCCCATGTTCTGTCTTAAAGTCCAAAGGGACCTGGACCATCCAGATATTTTACAGCATATTCCACTTGTCCATTATATTGATAACATCCTGTCAATCAGAGCAGTTGAGCCAAAAAAAATTCAAATATATAGAAGGCTTTGGCAAAACACACATGCTCCAGAGGGTGGGAGATAACCCTATAATGGTACAATGGCCCCTTCACATCAGTAAAGATTTTAGGGGCAGTGTGGGTCAGAACATGGAAAGATATACCCAACAAATGAAGCCAAATTATTATAACTCATACTTCTAAACACTAGGAAAGAATCACAATGCCTGCTAGGCATTTGGGTTTTTTAGACAGCATATTCTGCTCTCACCCATTTACCAGGTAATAACAGGCTATCACCTTAAAGCAGGGTGTTCAAGGTAGGAACAAGTATTGTAGCAGGTCTAAGCTATGATGCAGGTAGCTCTGCCACTTGGGCAGCACAACCCAGTGAACTCTATAATATTATTAACAGAAGTATTGGTGGTAGGAAAGATAAAATCTGTGTGGTGATTATGGCAAGCAAGCCCCAATACAGGAATCACAACATACACCCTTGGGGTTCCATAGTAAAGTCATGCTATCCACAACAGAGAATTATACACCATTTATAAAATGACAGAATATTGAACTTTGTTGAAAGAAAAAATGTCCAACTATGGAATAATCAACTGACCAAGTGGCCAGAGTTGCTGATCATGAGCTGGGTTCTCTGATGCACACCAACTCATAAGATCAGGCAAGACCACAATCAATTCATAAGATGAAAGCATTATATTTGGTGTCAGGCACAAGTGGAACCACAGGGCACCAGAGCAGAGGCCCAGATTCCCATGCTTTCAATCACTATTGTGAAAATAACTCCCCCATCAACTCACACTTATGACCAGTTTACTGAGAAAGAAAAAGATCAAGCTTGGGCAGCTTGAGGTGCTGGTATGTGGATATTACCCGAAATCAAATGGCTGCTATACTACAGCTCAATCAGGTATAGCCCTGAGAGAAAGTGGAAAAGTGAACTTTTCCCAGTAGGCAGAATGTTTGGTCACCAGGTCACTTGGAGGGGAAATGTTTGGAAAATCAGGAACAAGCAGGTTTGGGGAAGAGGCATGAGGATGGACCTATGAGAGTGGACACCAAGTGTAAAGATCTTTGAATCGCATGTAAACACCAGATTGTATTCTTTGTGGATGAGGCACTAAACAGCCATGTAGATGACACAATTCACCCATGTGACATCAGCCAGCCTCCAGTGGTAGCACAGCAGATACGTGAATGAAGAGGCTGCGGTGGCAGGGGTGGAGCCCATGTGGGTGCTGCCCACTGACATGGGTCCTAACTCAACACGGCCACTGCTACTCATCAGCAGCTACTGCCACTGCTGTATACACACCCTGCTAGCAACAGAGATGAATGCTGAGCTAACAAAACATCATTCCTAAGGAGACCAATTAGCCTTTTTGTGACATGTTGCTTATTTGGACTCCTTCCACTCTCGAAGGGTTAGAAATTCGTCTCGACTGGAATAAACACATATTCTTGGAAGGATTTGCCTTTCCTATGCTCAGGACTTCAGTCTGCACCACTATCTGAGAGTTCACAATGAATTTTCACTATTTGTGTTTCATAAGGCCACCAACACGGGATCCCTCATAGCAAATGCAAAAGATCAAATAATTCATTTTATAGCAAAAGAGGTACTGGGTATGAAAACATGACCATGAGATCTGCTAGTCCTGTCACATAGCAACTGCTGAGAAGCTGCTGACCCGATACAGTGAAAGTACAGCCTTTTAGAGGTGTAGTTAAGGAGCCAGACTGGCAATCATGCCCTATGAAGATGAGGTTCTTTCTTCTAGCGTGCAGCATATATCTAAATCAATGATCGTATGGCATCCTATCCTCAATAGTCAGAGACACAAGAGATTAAAGTAGGTGTGGGGCTGCTTACCATCACTCCCAGTGACCCATCAGGTGAATTTGTTTCCCATCACTGTAACTCTAGGCTCTGTAGACTTAGAGGTCCTAATTTTCAGAGGAGGGATGCCTCTGTCATTGAACTTTGAGCTATTGCTGTTGCCGTGCATTTTAGGCTTCTTGTGCCAAAATACCAGCAGGCAAGGCAAGATGCCACCCTGGCAAAGGTAATTACTCAAGTTGTCAGGGAACAATATGATTGGCACTCTGGTGATCTACTGGGGTGTCTCTTGTTACACCTTTCCCTAATTTCAATGACACATGGACTAGTACACTATCCCCACCAAGGAAGCCATAGAGATCGGCAGAGATGCCAGTTGAGGGTAAGTGCGATCTGGGATGGGTAAGAGGGAGGAAAGAGTACCAGTGGGAGCCTGAAGACTAGCTGCAGTTGCAGCTAGTGAAGGGTTTATAGTTCATCCCACTGACCTTCTTCTTTTTTCCAGGGAATAGACTAACCAGTATCCTAGAATAGTTTTTTCCAGAATTTATTATATGAAGCAAAATTTGATTTGAGTGGCACAAGGTGAGGACTATAGTGGATACAGTGGTGTCCCATCCAGATCTTACTTTCAGGATGACAGCACTCATTCCTCCAGCTGGGGCAAGTGTCAACGGCTCACTGGGCCCTATTGGATCCATCTCCAGTAATTGCCTTCAGCCAAAGACTGCCACCTTCCTCAAGGTCACACTTGCCTCTATGGGGTAGAATAGCTTGAAGGGCCACCCCAGCTCCCAAACTTCTTGTTGGGTCATTTGAGGCCCTTGTTGTAACTGCATTGTAATTCATATCTTTAAACTGTGTATGTGACTGCCATTTTATCCTTGTTGTACTGATGATGATATTGGCACACATTGACGGTGCAAAATTACACCTATATAATTCTAGCTAGTAAATTATATATTCTTCTTCTTAATTACTGCATGGATAACTTAAAATTCTCTAATAATATATCAGAATGGCTATATATATATATACATACATAACATATGTACATATGTGAATACACACATATGTGTGAGAGTGTGTGTGTTTTATGTGTACACACACATTTCCTCAAAGGGTGATTTATAGGTTAAAGGTAAAAATGTAACAAGTGCAAAATGATTTGTGTTCAATGTAAAAACAGCATTCTTCATTTCCACTTTCCCACTAGAGAGAGATGAAAAAAAAAAAAGACATAGGATAATAAGATAACACTCTTTGGTGTGTTTACTGCTGAAGTATGAGGTGATCAATATTTATGAATCTATCAAGTTTCCATATTATATGGATTTATACTTATCACTGGTCTCAGTACACTTCATATTACTGTAGAATTCATTTCCAATTTCAAAGTGTGCCATGCAGTCATATCCTCTTGATGAGCACTGAGCTGGCTTCCTACCTGAAGCACATGCTGAATGAAGGGCAAGGTGAATGACATGCCTTTATTTGCTGAGAAGCTTCTGCCTACATACAACTGGCACGATCAAGTCATCAAACTGATGTTGCAAACCTTGCTGCAAATTTTTCCACTAGCAGTCATTCTGAGATAGGACTTTTCTCTTAACCTTCCCCACTATACTAAAAGCCTCAATTTTGAATGGGCACTGTCATTAAAATACATGTTTATTAATTATTTTCTTGGAGGATAGAAAAATGTTCCAGAAGAAAGCCATCATTTTTTCTGTCCCAATGAATGCCTGCTATTTTTCTTGAGACTAAACACAACCAACAGAACAGAAGACTTTATAAGAGCTAACATTTGTGTAGCAATCTACAGCCTACAAATCCCTTTTACATACATTTATTGTATTAAATCTTTGAGACAATTATCTACTGCATTTTACAGCAGAAGAAAGAGAGACTTGGAAAGGTTAAGCAATATTGTCTAAGAATCTGTCCATAAATATATTCTATATTGCAATGTATTTTAAATCTGTATAAGTAAACTGGATAGGAGTATAGAGATGAGATGCAGATGCATCTCATATACTAGGTGAATATTACATGGTCAAAAATCAAATGACTGATTTATGTCAAACTTAGGTTATCATTGAACTCCTCCAGGAAAGCGTTAGTTTGAGTGTCAACATTTCTCTAGGGGAGGTAGAAAATAAAAGAGCATACATTACTTACCTCTTATTTCTATTCTTACCTTTATAAGCAAATATAATTTTATAATTAATTGAATAAATTTATGGCCAGATATACTGAAGTTAATAACCACTGTGAAAAAATTGGTTCTGCATCTTATTAGCTACAATTAATTACCAAGACTTATAAAGGCAAGAGTCCTAGGAAAGCTTATGAGCTATAATATCACCATGACTGAAGTATGTTTCAAAAATACTAAGTTGCACTTTTATTCACTTAGACTCAATGATGGAACTCTAAAGAGAAATTCTGTAGTTTTAATGAGCATCTCAGTTTGTGTGAGTAACTGCATAATGACTCATTTTCCAGTTTTGGTCCACTAACATACTAGCCCAGCACATGGAGCTGGCTCTTCTAAATTATTTGCAGAACTCCAGGAACAATTTGATCCCATACTAAATACAATTAAGCACTTAAATCATGGTACGCTTTCTCATATTAAGAGACAAAAATTCAACTTAATTGACTACCAACTACTAATATTAGATTAAGAAGTACGTCCCTTTAGTTTCAGTTATATTCACTCTCATATACTTGCTTAGGTACTATTACACCGAAAAATTAATTTCTAACAGGTATTGAAGTGTTAAGACTAATTATACAGTTTTTCATTGATTCACACTGTACCCCAGTGAAGTTACTATGTAGGGGTCAACATTTAGTAAGAAACACTATAATTAATTGCACTTACTATACAATTATATGAATATGCATCTAGATAATCCTCTTGCCTATTTAGAATTTCTAGGTATTCTTCTCATATTGATAAGGGACAACTCACAAAAACACACTCACAAAAACAAAAGAATTCTGATTTTATGCCTTGATGTTCATAACCAGACTTAAATCTTCTTGCTAATACCAGGCTATATGATATACTGCCTTAATAAAATGTTTGAAATTCAGCATCATTTGTAATCAGTAACCTTTTGCAAGAGAGGACAGGTAATTGATAATAGTTCTCATTTTTTCTAGATGTCTAACCAACATATTTCTCCTGCTACAGTGGCACTCTATTTTTTTAAACCAATGTTAGAGGGAAAAAATAAAACCAGCATTATAAAATATGCAATATTAACATGAGATACAGACTCCATATTTATTTCTTATATGCAAGGCATTATTTGGTATCTTGCCCAAGCAAATCTACATTTTGAGATTTATAAGGGTATTTATTCTATTTATGATCATATGGATTTTCCCCCCACATACTTTTTGTGCATAGTAGAATATACAGTGAATACAACATTTCTTCCCAGAGCGACTTTATTCTGTCTTCACTAATTTCTGCCATTAAATTAAACACATCCCAGACTACATATGCCTGATCATAGGTGCATTCCCAGTTCTGTGGCCCTCAGCTCCCCTGCTCAATGGTCAACCATTTCCAATGACCTTCCACAGCAGACACTGTCAGAAAACTGAATGCCACCCACCAGCTAGATCCAGGATAAGAAACTCGGAGATAACTGTTATCTTAAATCTATCTTATCTTTTGTTCCTGCCTTGCTCCCTATCTCCTCCTCCTCAGCTCCAGATAATTGCTAACTTGTCCACTCAGCCACCGAATAGCCTTCTCAATTTAATTACTATCTTCCCACACTCCAGTTTATTGGATGATGACTCGAAAGTAATTAATTCATCCGCATCTGCTATGCCAATGGGATTCTAACATTGCTTACCTGTTTGCAACTCTGGCTGCTGAAACTTCTTATTCTTGTGATCCCTAACACATTGATTCTTAAATGTATTTTTGCCAGACTATTCACTGAATAGTAGAATTACAGCTATAATTTATTTCATTAGGAAAGGGAAATTCTTAACCAACATCTTGCTTCCCCCCGCCCCAAAATTAATTAAAACAAATAACAATAAAACTCTGTCCCCAGCATTTGGAAGAGATTAGTAGACAATGCAAGTAGTTTAAATTACCTATACTGTTTTAACTTGCATTCACTACCACTTATATAATATGGTTCCGTATTTTGATGTAGTATATGCAAAGTCTTAAGTGTGCAGGAAATCATCATGTGTGTTGCACGTGTGTGTGTGTTCAATATGTAAAGAGAAGTAGCAGTCTGGAATTATGCATATGCTGTTACAATGTTAGCTATGCACCATTAATGATAGAACCTCCTATAGTATATTAATTTTTTAAATGCCTCATCTAGAGGAAACCATGTATAATTTCACATTTTACAGTGAACACATTTCAAAATCTTTTTCCCCGACTTATTTTCTGGAGAGAATCACAAGTCATTAACTCAATTTAATTAAGTAGATTATGTTTACTTTATTTCCTAAGTGACTAATTGCTAAAGAGGGAATACCTAACTCTATATAAAAAACTATGTTGAAACTTCATTAGGCTTATGTAAACATCCACCAACAATGGACCCAGGCTCAAATGGGTCATTGTCTATACTTCATTGAGAGGCAGATTGTTATGGTTGCCAACGGTAACTCTCAGCCACAGCCTGTGGACAGGCCAAAGCTGAACAGCTGGGCGATGCAGGCCCACAGTGTGCCTCAAAATATATGGTGACTGTTTATTGTCTAAACTTAAAAAGAGAGGACTATGTTCTTCTCACCATGGTCAGTCTTGTTGCTTAATTTATATTTATAGCTGGCCTCTCCACCATCTGTGCACACAGCCCATGCTGTACCTCTTAGGAATTGGAGTGGCATTATTTGAAGACCTGATTAAATAGCCAGGAAGAAGCAATCCATCACGTATAAGGTGAGGAATGTAAGACAGTCACAGTGGCGTCCTGTCACGCTTTCGGATTTTTGTCTTCATTTTCTTTTACTTTCTTTCTAATCCAATGCCAAGTACAATAAACACTGACTAGGAGTATAGAAGCCACTGACAACAGTCTACCATCTAGATAGAAAAAGAATAAATTATCTAGATTCTCCGAGGCTGGCTCTAGTGAAGAAGGAAATGACATTTCTGCTGAGGAGAACCTTGTTCCTTTACAGGCACGCAGAGCTCAATGAATCAGGGCCCACGTGAAATGCAGGATACCACTAATCAAAGGCTACCTGTTGAAACCAGAGCTTCCTGGTATAAGCGAAATTGAATGCCTATAGCGGGTTGACTGAATACACTGAACTACTGCAGAATTAAAAAGAAATAACCTTATTTTTCTCTGGTCATCCATTTTCAAAGACACCCGTGTCAGATTGGTCTCCACACTTCTGATTGAAACTTGGGCCAATCCTCTGGCCCTCTGATCACCTTAAAGTATTTTAAAAGCCTTATCTTTAGGTATTAAAATAATAAAACAAACAAATCTCATAACACACACACACACACACACACACACACACACACACACCCCAATGTGATCTAAAAACATTCAACAGATTTTCATTTTAAAGTTTCTTCCTATTTCCCAAAGCAGGCCTGAGACCAAAAACAGGGAGTGGGGCAGCAGGATTGTCTGTCACCTGTGTTTCCAGTCTCTCAGATCCGTGTTTCTCCTCTGCTTAGGGCTTCTCCCAGGTCACAGAGGGGAGGATAGATTTGGAGTAAAGAGAAAAAGGCTATTTTTCTCAACCTGTGCTTTCAAAAATCCATGGTCATGGAAGGCATCTGCATACCTCTTTCTTTGGGGCAGTTCTGTGGGTTCTTCAGAGACTCCCCCCACCATAGGAATGCAGTCACAGGCCCTTCCTAAAGTGGGCGAGGCACTTTCTGAGTGACTTTCTGCCCCAGCTCAGCTCAGCTCCACCCTGGAAGTGTCCCTCTGGTGTCTTTTTGGTGGGACACCCTCAGCAGGCAGGACCTCTTGGGCTGGGTCCTTTCAAGAAAACTTCAGCCTTGCTTTATTCAAGTGGAACTCAAACACCCTTGTTCTTCCCAAAGGTAGAAAGAAAGCTTCTTCCCACTGTTACCCTTCCCTTCCTCCTCCTTGCATTGTGGATAGATCCAGACAGTTTTCAACTACAAAAAGTTGCCCATTTCTCATTTTTGCAATCACTCCCCAGAAACACACACACACACACACACACACACACACACACACACACACACAATCTGTCCAAGGGGTTTTCTTGATGTCTGCACAACTCAGCTTACAGGGGAGGGAAAAATGCCATGACAGACTCTCATCCTATGAATTATAGTACAAAGAATCCTCCATTCTTACGAGCAGTCGCTGGGAATGATCACTGGCCTCTGTCAGGGCCGACAAGTCCTAGGAGGATGTATCTGATGCTTCCTTTAAAAATATGGGGTTGCTTATCTCACACGTTTCTCTCGGCTTTATGGCTTTAGCTGCAAAGTCAAGTTTATTAATAGCTAGAATTCTCTTGTTCTACAACATATGCAGCAACCAGTATTAGCTTAAAGTGGCCATATATTTGTTACTAATGATACAGTGCCCAGTTTTTAAACTGTGGCTCACATTAGAGACCCTTGTTTTGAGGTACCTTTTCTCCTATTTATCCATTACTAGTTCAGCAGAAAAGAACATACTTAGTCACGCTAATGAAGTTACACTAATACTTAAAGCACATATGTATACACACACACTAATAGATATGCATAAATAATTTGCTAGAAGGAATATATCATCAATACACAAGTGTTCACTTTAACTACATAATTTCATATTGACTTTGAGGGATGGGGAAAACAATACGGATTTTACAAATGGGCCGTGCACAGTGGTAACTACAAGTACTGGAACAAAGTTCCCGTCATCTTACCAGGCTTAGGGACAATGAGCTGTGCACTAGTCTGGGCATTTCCAGCCTCATTTTCAGCCACACATTGATAAAAGCCTTCGTCCGACTTTACTACTCCAAGGATCCGTAAGTTGCTTCCTCCCTAGGGAGAAGAAAAAGCAGGTGAAATATTTTAAAAAGCAAAAAACTCAAGGCAGCAAAATGAACTTAGACCAAAGTTTAATAAAACATCACAGAAGAAACAAGAGGGGAGACCAGGAGAGTTCTCAGTCTCATAGATACGTCCAATGCCACCTGGGAAATGTCACACATTCCCAATTCTCTTTTCTGAGTGCACAGGCATTGGTTCAGCCCAGCTCTGCAGTAAAAAATATGCTCACATAAATACACAGCATCCTTAAACACTAATGAGCAGTCAACGGAAAGGTCTTTTATTAGGTACACAAGAAACAAAGATTAGCACCCAAAGAAATCTCATTCCTTTATTTTTTATCGAAGGAAGCTCAGGTTCAGTAACTGCTGGGGGGAAAAAAATGAAGCAAAAACACTGATCTTTGCAGCTTCTAAAGGACAAGAAATCAAGGTTGGATATTTTCTGAAAGTGTTTACCCAGACAAAAAAGTCTAAAAAAATCCTTTAAAAAATGTAATGGCTTTGACACATACCCTTTCGGAGGTTTGGAGAAGGGGTATGGTGGATATTTTTTACCTGTGTAGCTCTTGTTGGCCAAAATGTTTCGCCTTCATAGATTAAATAGAACACGCTAACTCTTTTTTTCTACAAATTGAGCTACCATCTTTTTCAAGGATGGATGATAAAATGATCTAGAGATAGCATTTAATTATACTAACTCAGTTTATCTTCGATATTAGTGTAAGAATTAGTTCAGTAAGTGAAACGTGTTAAATCACTTCCCCTGAAGTCATTAAGAGATAAATATTACCTCATGGGGAATTCTTAATTGTTTTTAGTGTCTTGTAGTCAATTCTCAGTCGATGTAAAATTCTTAGATAAAGCTGGCTAACTTCTAATTAACAATTCTCATGTAAGTTACTATTTGTGCTCGATGTTACATGTGCAGCAGCCAATGGCTCTCAGATTTCTGGAGCTACTGGGGAAATATTTTTAAGCACAATTTAATGTGAATAGGGCACATACTGTACATTTTCTTTCACCTTAAGAAAAGCAGGATTTAAATAGGTTGGCTGTAATGAGTCATGCTGGGAGAAAGATTATATTCAATCTGTAGAAAAAAATAAATGTTGCATTTTATTATGTGTTCTTAAGGGCACTCAACAATTTCCTTTATATGCAAGTAGTTTACATTTTAGGCATATACAAAACTTTTTAAGTTGCCCAATGGCAGGTTATTTTTCATTCAGTGGTAGTGAAATAACATTGCATTTAACAGAAGTAATGAATTGGTACGGCATTTAAAAGTTATTTTTTTTTCTTTTTGTTACTCTACTCCCAACTAATTAAACAAATACATCTAAAAGTATAAAATGCTAAGTGGTGATAAAAGTAATAAAACTATACTTTATGGATTTATTTCTTAAGAAATTTTATAGTATGACAAAATACATGCACAAATTGAGTATGAAAGTTTCTGAAAGTCGACTGATCGTGGAAGAGGCATTTAGCAACGAAAGCCAGCGTAATGTCATGGAGAGAGCTTGTGTCTGGACAGGATGCCCATGCTCTAGTCTTCATTCTGCCTGGGAGACCTGACAGCTCTTCTGTGACAGAATCACGTCTGCATCTCAGGTGTTACATAAGTGCACCTAAAGCCCTCTTCTCTAGTTGCAAAGTTCTTTGACATCTAGAAAGTGTTTTTTATATGTCTCATATATTGATATACCTGCAATCTGAATCTCCAGTGCTAACTACACCTACAGGAGAGTTTCATAGAGCACTTCCAAAAGAGCAAAGAATTCTGCTGGTAGCAGCAAAAACAACAATAATGGAAGGTATTGAGCACTTGCAACGTAGCAGGACGATAACTCAGTGACTACAATACCATCATCTCTATTATGTCCCTACAACGGTAGGGACAGAAAGTGAGCTAAAACTTATAGGAAACTATAACAACTATTTCTCTTAACTTCAATTCTTTGCAATGTTCCCAATTGCAAAGCAATGTGCACTCTGGGTCTCCATGGCCTCTCTACCATAGCAGCCGCCACTGCCACCACCATTATCATCGTCCTCATCACCACTGCCCTTCTTAATTGCTCATGTAGGATCTGCTGGTTCTGTCTGGTAGGGCAGCAAAAATAATCTGTCTGTATTATCAGAGTAAGACTACCATAATCATAAGTAGTGCACATATTATTAAAACCTTATTAAAATGGGTAAAACTCAAACAAGTAAGAAAATCCTGGCTGAATACAGCCTAGAACTAGGTTCTAAACTCTATTCTCTGAACCAGCAGTGAAACTACTCAGGAAGTCTTATTCCCTCGGATTTTTCTTTGTTTTAAGGTCTTGTCTGTAAAACCAGGGACTAGACTGCTTGATTACTCTTTTTTCAGCTCAAAAATTCTTAAATCTAGAAAATCATTTGCTTTATTAGAACCATTTTAACACACCATAAAAATCCCCAACAGGAACCTTCTTCCCAGGAAAGAAAAGCAAGTGAAAAAAATAGCAAACAATGAATGGAATTGCAAAGCTTATATGAAAAAAAAAAAAGATAATTACCACTATCTGAAAATAATCACTAGGAATGACCACATCTCCATTCTTCATCCAATTCACAGTGGGCACAGGCTTTCCCGAGACTGCACATTCAAACTCAATGTCCATGCTTTCATAGGCATAGAGATTGGAGGGGTGATTTAAAAACCATGGCGGAACTGCAAAGATAGAAAACAAAATGTGAGTGGTAGGGATGTGAACTTGCGTGTTGCTAAGGTCTTCATTGAGTTAAAAACACTGCTCTGTGATAGAAACTATTTGTAATTCAAATCATTCCCTAAACCCTTAGCTTATTATACAGAAACTACTGTAGAATAAATTTTTTCCCCCAAATGCAGTTAAACAGTTGCAGTTAATGGTGTTTTGCCACAAGGAAAGCAAAAAAAAAAAAAAAAACACTTTTGAAAAAAATACATAATAAACATTCTGAATACCCAAGTATTTGTATATAATTGACCTACACACTGTGAAGTACGTAAATCTATGGAAACTATGCTCATGAAGTAAATAAAGGAAAGCTGAGGACCGAGATATTCCAGAGGATAAGACGAGAAAGCTTAGTTTCATATCATTCTAGTGTTTCATCAGGATTTAGTTAATGTGACGGACTCATTCTCTGTTAAAACTGGCTGTAGTGATAGGGAACTAAAAAATGACCATATCATCTTTACTATGGACACATTCCTATTGTCTTAGAAACTATTGCTATCTATTATTATACTATATTATTATTTTCTTAACAGGATAGCTGATATACTAATTTACTTCATTTCCTTAATTACCATTACACCAGTTACTCTATAATGAAAATTTGCAATCGAAAGAAAATTGCAAATATACCACATCTTGGCTAATGAATCTCTCCAGCTTAGTCCCTCAAAACCTTGCCTAGGAGAGGAAAATTTTTAAAAAGTAATATTTATCCTTTTTCCATCGGAAAACTTAACAGTGATGGCAGATTTGAATACTCATGTTGCCTGAGAAGTCAGATTAAATTCACAGTGAAGTAGTAGCCATGATCTCCTTTCACATAGAAGATGGAAATGTATTTTTAGTAGCTGTTTTTAAAGGTAGACTCTTTTTTTTTAATTGTTGTTGTTATGCTCAGTGAGTAATCAGTGCTTATTTTTTGGCTTAACTACCATATTTTGATTTTTCCAACTACTATCAGCAAAATTTTCCCCTGACACCAGAGTGAATGTTCAATCTTTGATGGTCAAGCAGAAGCTCCTAGGTTTTAAGTTCTAATTTTTCCTACTGAAAGATCTCTGTGTGTCTTATTTACCTTGTTTGTAACTAAATATTTGGACCTCTAGTACTAAACATCATTTAAATTCTTTAATCTTTGACAGGGGCAAATTTATTTAGCTGACTTGGCTGGGAAGCATTAATATTCATGGCCTAAAGACATAAAAAATGTGTTTAAAAGTCATTATAAACAGAACATGTATCCATTGTGTACAGGCAAACAGGGCTAAAATTATTTATTATTGATGAGATTACCAGTAAAATTTGATTTTTTGATTTCTTAGCTGAATTCACTGACGATGAACCAAGACATCAGAAATGCTTATTGAAAGTCTATAAACAAATATATTAGTTGAGGTTTCTCAATTCTGTTCTCAGTGTTACCACAGATTTTGATCAAATACTAGCTGATACTCAACATTTATTGAGAACTGACAATGCAAAATTTGTTAGTCTAAGCACTTTATTATTCTCGCTGCCACTCTCTGAGGCAGGCTCTATTATCCCCATTTTAAAAATGAAGAGATTGAGGTACAAGGTGTTTAAATAACTTTCCCCAAATTACCTAGCTTGTACATTATGATGCCAGACAGTCTGCCTCCCTGTCTATATTCTGAACTGCTTTGCTATAATTGTCTCTTTTGCCACTTGAAAATTTTGGTAGAAAGATAATGCGATAATATCTCCTGAGTCTCATAATGGATATAAGCAATTAGAGCCATTAAAAAAAAAATAACACTATGTTTTCTATCTCTCATCTCCCTTTAAGTCCTTCCTTCCTGGTGCCATGAAAACTACCTGAGTCTGCCCAGACTTAGTGTTAACTTTTATAAGAATTTCTAGAGTCATTGTGTCCACCCATCAGAGTTTTTCAAAATTTGGTTCACATCCATTAGTAGATCTTGAAATTAATTTACTGGGTTGAGACCAAAACTTAAATACGTATGTTAGTGTGTGTGGATACAAAGAAAATAAAATAGGACTAGAAAGGATTAGGAGTGTAGAAGGAAAAGAGAAAAGGAAGAGAAGAAAACAAACACCAAATTTATATTGAAGAAGATAAAAGAGAAGTTTCAAGAGGTCGAACAATGGAGCCAGACGGGGCTGAGTTTAAATCGCAGCCCCCACACTTACAAATGCCTATGGTACTATCCCTCTCTATAACCTGGAGGTAAGAATTGAGGATAATGACAGTTAATGTTTGTAAATAACAGGACATAATTGTATGTAAAAAAAAAAGCGATAAATAGAAAAACATGTCGGTTACCTATAGTAAATAATTTTTTTTGTATTTTATATACGTATATAGAAATACATAAATAAATATGTAAGTACATGTGAGTATGTCTGTGTTATGTGCAGCCTCTTACTATGTTTTCCAATTATGTGAGGTTCTGATTCTCTAGAGTTGTCTTTTGTATTCTCAATGTAAAAGACAGTGCGTTTCACATAATAGGGTTTCTTAAAAACAAATTATTGATTTTAAACAATTGATATTTCTAATTGTTTCATGCACATTCCCTCTGTTTCTCCAACATGGGTGGGTAGGACTCACCTGCCAGTTCATTATCTCTCAGTGGAACTAAATAAAGCAAAACTGATCACATAGTGAATCCTCAAAACATTCTGTATTATTAATAAAATACAGTGAGCTCTGATTAACTAAGGAGAAAATAATCTTATTTCAGCATGTAATTATAGTTGCAATACTCAAGTACCATGAATGCCTCAATAATTATTTTCTTCTTGAAAGTGTTTATATGAGTTCTGATCTATAATATATTCAGTAATTTTCTCATATTCCTTAGGCTTTGAACATGGCACTGGATACCTTGTTTCCTCTGGCTATCTTAATATCTTCTTTTTTGTATAACGTTCTCTAACTTTCACAGTACATCAGATAGCAGACAAAGAACAAAAAATAGCTTTTCTCACTTAAATGGGGAGTGAAATTGTCAAGCAGCAACATTGTGCATCATAAATGCATCTAAGTTTCATGTTTTGAAATACACTGCCTATGGGGAAGTGTTATCAGTCATCAGTGGACTATGTGGTAAGGACAAGGCCTAATGAGTTGTCTTCATATCTCAATGCCTACTACAGTGCCTTACCCTCAGAACATGCTGAACACAGATTTTCTGTTGATGCTAGTAAGAACTCAAGCAACAAAATGCACATTTTCACCCTGTGCTGTGGAGATACTGGTATAAGATGATGATGCGAAGGAGTTTGGATAACATCATGGAAACTATATATCTACAAAATACTATGATTTTCTTATCATGGAAAATAAATGCCATTGAGTAATGAGAAAAAGTAAAGAGCAAAGAATGATGCACCATTGCTATTTGGAGAATAGACTGGGTATTTGTTATTTTAGAGTACCTTTTGTAAATATTCTTAATGCTCATTCTTAAAGTTCTTCTCTGTTTGAACAAAAGGAATTAAAATACCTGACTTGCAAAAGGGCCTTAAAAAGGTCTAAATATGTAGGCATGTGTTCGATTAGGAATTAGGTAAACGCTCTTTAACCTTGGTTTTAAATAATGCATAACCAAATTGCTGCTTACTTTCTAAACTTATCATCCACACACCCCTTACATATACCCTGTGGCTCAATCAAACAAGACTACATGGCCTTTTTCTAATTTCAAGTCTTTGTACTTTTTATTTTCTCATCCTGAAATGTTTTCCATTTTATCCCAGAATAGACACCCTACCTATCCACTATGAATCCCCTTCTTGAAGGACATCTTGATTTTTATCTTGAAAAATTTTCTTTCCTTTGGGAAACCCTGTAGTATTTATTTTTATTGATTTATGACACTTGACTTGGTTTCCACTACCATTGTATTTATTTGTGTATTTGCATTACCTTAGCACTAGTATATAACTCCTCCTCTATCATGCTGAGTTGATAAATACATTACATCCACTAATACATTTTTTTATGATTACATTATTCTAGAAGAGAGTGGGCAAATGAAGTTTACTCCAGTTTCTCTCCTTATTTGATTTCTTTATTTCTTTATTTTTTCTGTGATTAACAGACTAGAATCTAGTCATCGCCATTTTACGATGGCTTCCTAGGTAGGAAGATCTAGGTATATACTACATTACAACTTTCACAGGTCTGGAGTTGTATATTCTCAATACAAATTGATAAAGCCACGTGAGGTTAAAGGGAAATGAGAAATAGCATTTTTTAAATTATGGCACGACAGAACTTTCACTATATCAGTTTTCTTCTCTAAATATTGTCAATGAGCTTTTATTGTCCACAGAATAAGAACCCAGCTTTGGCTTTGTATTTAGTAACTCAAAGACAAGTAGAAAGTTAGTGACTCAAATCTTATTTCTCACTCCTTTTCTAAAGAAATCATCTACTCCACCCAAATTAATCCTACTTGCTGTAAATAAACTATTTAATGGTTAAAATGGATATTTCAGATGATATAATTATTTTATAAAGAAACTGACTAAAGAGTGAATGTGATTAATCAAAGGCTACATATGTATTTCTTCAGCATATTTCTGATTATGGATCCCTGCCTGGAATTATACTCCTTGGATGATACAGATTCTCTTTATTTTCCAAAAAGCAACTTAAATTCCCTTTTCCTTAAAGTTTTGTCTTCCATTAAGCTGAGAGTGGCTTTTTCTGCTTCTTGCAGTGCTCTCTCTCTATGCCCAATTTTTATACCATTTATAAGTTATCTTTCACGTAAATCATTGTTTACCAACCAGATCAAGGTTATTAAAGGTTAAGGCTGAAGCCTACGTTTCTCTGTTAAATCCTTTCGTACATTACATAGTCCCCACTTTCTCCTACTTACGTGGATGGAATAATTTCACCACTTTTAAACTATTGGTGGGCAACAATTTCCTAATGACTAATAAAAATGAAGTACCATAAATTTTCAAGTTTATTAAATTACTCCATTACATACTATTAGTCCATTTCAGAGAATAGCTTAATATACGTGTATAATGTTTCAACAGGTTCAGGCAATGTATTAATTTTAATTACACTTGCCTTCTTTGGATAGAATAAAATTCATGACCAGAAATACATTATCCAATTTCCATCCAATCTTTGTTTCCTAGGAGCTTTACGACTATTTCTGGTACATACATTGAGAAATATTTTTATGTGAGGGTTGAGAGAAGAAGGAATCATAACTAAAAATGACTAATAAACAACACAAATATAAAAAAAGAAATTCTGTTCTTAAAAATGGTTGTCATACTCATAAATGATTAATAGATAAGAGAGCCCTCTGGATTGCAGTCATTAGAATTGTACAAATAAACCTTAAATCTGGGTTAATGTTTGTTTCTAAATTCATTTTTCTTTTTGAAAGTTTCTATACTATGATTAGTCATTTGAATTTTGTAGAATAAAATTTCTTCTGTGTTTTGAGCCCCAAAGTCGTCACCAACAACCTAAATAGTATTATGAGTGTTTTTTCTCATAACAGATGTCCCATAAGTATTTTTAGTAACACCCCATATTGCTCCCTAATCTTTAGACTTGCTTTCTAGCCTTTTTTCTTTACTTTTAGATAAGTTATAATATTTAGTTGTTTTTTTCCAGTTATTTAGGTATGTAATAAATGTAGGTCAATTTTAAAATACTACCATAATACACATAATTAATACTCTCTGTATTGCCTGGGCTTTGAGAAGATGCCATGCATTCTAAAGAGTTACCCCATCTCTTTGAAATGACAAACAATGCATTCTTAAAACCATGCAGGTGGTTCAGATTAACAATAGGCAGTACAAACCACTCCGGTAAATGGTCAACAAGAATCAAGGGAAAAAACAGATTGGTGAGCACATTTTATTAGGAGGAGAATAAAAATGAGGATGATCCTTAAGTGGCAGCAACTCTAGGCTGAGAACAGTGCAAAGCCAGTTTCCCTGGGACCACACACTTTCTCTACCTCTCTCCAGGCCCTTTGGACTTAATTAGTTCAATTGTTATTGAAATAGTGGACATAAACGCATTACTCTTCTCTGTGATGCAAATATCTGAAAACACTAACCACACCAAAGGTCTAGAAAGCCTATGCTGCCAAATTAGGCTATCTCTATATCTAAAACAAATGGGTTCTTCCAAGCAAAGCAGTATCACAATAGCATCAACAGATAATTTCACTTTAAGGAGCCATAGTTTCATATGTAACCACATTCAGATTACTACAAAGGAAGCCATCCGGCATTAATTGTAGGTTTAAAGATAACATACCAAAGGAGGGAAAATATCCATTTAATATATAAGTTCAAGCTTCTATGTTACACATACCTTAACAAAACCCTAGTTCTATATGTAACACTGTTTCTAATAGACTGATCAATTTAAAGGTGGGAAATTGTTTCCTCACCCCATAGTTTCAATTCTTCCTATGCCTTTTTTTTTTTTTTTGGTAAAATAACTTCTCTTCAGCTAATGTAATCTTTAAATACGTAATCCTTCTTCCTCCTTCCTTTTTTTTAAAAATGAGGTGCTGGGTGATGTATCTTCTGCCCAATCCAACAGTTTTCTCCGGCCCTTTTCTTATGTGACAAGTGACTTGCAATCTGCTTAATATTTCTCTCTAATTTATTCTTTCCTACCTATGTATTTGTCCTCCCTCATAGGACTGGTTGCTGAGATTTACATCTGATTCTCTATATAAATGTCTCACGCATACTTGACTATGCTCTCCTAAAAAATTTAGGTTAGGATAAGCTGGGTTCTAGTCTTAAATGATTAGAACATATTTAGAATTTTGTTCTGACTGGAGTGTCCATTGTTCTTGAAAAATGTCTTTTAAGTTATGGATTTTATTTTCAGCATTTTCTATTCAAAGAGGTGATTCAATTTAGTCTGGCAGTGATTATTTCCACGGGAAAGGGTGCTTAGGTGCTCTTACAACTGCTGGAATGTGCATTACCTTTTCCCCTGACATATGTGTAAGACTAAGTGGGATATTTAATTATATACATTTTTTTTTCTCAAAGAGAAGTAAATATATCACTACTGAAATTTACATGACAGAAGAGCAGGTGACTCAAGAGTAATTCATCCCATTGTGGCATCAATCTGGATGTGAGCAAAATTCACTAATCTACTAACTTTTTAAGGACAAGGACTGCCTTATCTATCTTTGTGTCCCCAAGGGAAAGCATGGGATAGGTGCTCAATAAATATTTACAGATGAACAGGCATCCATGTGGTTCAGTCCTCGTAGGCCACCCCCTGGCATTTAGTAATCTTCTGGCTGTTGATGAATAATAGCTTTGAAAAAGCTAGGTGAGAATAACACGGAAACAAGGGTATGCTTTTCTTCTAAAGATAATTCCAATTATATCAAGGAAATATTAGAAGCATCAAACTGTAAGCTATTCTGCTATCACTGTTAAAGACAATATTTTAATCATGTCAGAGAAATGAAAATTTAGGCCTTTCGGATTTTATTTTCCATACCCTATCAGTACTACTCACGGTGAGCACAATTTGCTGAGAAATTCTTCCATCTATCTAAGAATTCTGCTCTATGTGCCATGGGGATGAAGAAGATCCGATCCTTAATCTCATCTTTAGAGGTTTTCATATATGCTAGGAAACTAGTTTAGATCTTTCCACATAATTTTCTTTATCCAGACAAATAATCTCATTACCCTTCCTCAGTTCCAGCTCTTTCTGAAATCAGAGTTGCTTCTCTCTAAATCCAGACTAAGCTTTCCATTTCTCTCTTTAATTGTGGAGCCCAGGACCAAATTGAGAGAATGATTTTGTGAGGCTTAAATCAGTAATAAAAATAATAGGATTATCTCAAGGTCCTAATTTCATACACCTACTGACATTACTGCCATGCTTTGGTTAGTAGAGTGGATGGAAACGTGATCCATATGCTGCTCTCAGTGGCGTTTAGTAGATATTGGCAACTCTCCAACAATTAAGTCCTATTAAATTAAGTCAATTAAAGCACAGTCAACTGCAAATAAATAAATTAATTAATTAAAAAAAAAACCCAGGTGTTTCTGGAGCAGAGCAGAAAGGCAGAGGAAGATTTAACTCCTTATCTGTTTTTAAACACCAGAAACTGCCCTGGAATTTGGGGAATAGCCTAAGAATTCTCGCTAACAGCTCCGGATGGGAGTCCATGGCAAACCTATGAAGAGCCTCATGTTTTCCCTTTCTGATTGCGAAGAAGCTGCAAGGGCTGTTGAGGAGACATGCAGCAGATAAAGCTGACCTTGACTAAAGTGGCAGCTCTTGGACAACCAACGAACTGAAAAGTTGACTGGAAACCTGAGGACGACCCCGTCTTCCACAGATAGGAATAGGAAACAGCCCCAACCAGCAAAGCTACGTATTCTAAAAGAGGTTGAATGCTGCTTCCACTGAACTTATTCCCCTAACATCCCTGCTGGTTACTGAAAAAAGGCATACAACCTGAAACATCCAGCCTTCAAACGGGAGCCCAGGGGATCTCAAGAAGGGGAGTAAATATCTAGAAGTAATCTCTACCATATTAGAGCAAATAGAAAGTCTGGACAGAGCCACTCACGCATGATCAAGATAAAATACATACATAGTAAATGTGGTAACGTAATATAGCCAACAATCATTACAGGCAGAGAAAGAGAGGCGTGGGGAGGGAGGAAGAGAGGAAAGAGATTCAATGTGAAAAACAAAGCACTTAACCCAAAAGAAAATATAAGGGTAGAAACAGAAGGAGATTCCTCATGTTGCTTCACACAATGGATTTACTTAATATGACAATAAATTCAGTATAACTAGAGGTCAAAGACTAGATGATAAAACAGCAGAATGAAATGAAAGGGAGTTAGTGGACCTAAGGAAACAAATCAAAGATCAAAACAATATTTTTAGAAAACCAGTACATAAATTAGAAAGCACGAGTATCATAATAGACACCATCGGAAATCAAATTACCAACCTACAGGAGACTCGAGACCATTAGAGTGACTGTAGATGAAAAGGCAAAGGAACTAAAGTAATTAGGGCCAAGCTTGTAAAGACAAAGCAGGAAGAAAGACGATGCAATGTTACCATAACTGGCATTCCCGACGCTGTGAGTCCGCAGATGGGACAGACGATAGATTCAAAGCAAAATAATAGACAAATTTTCCCTGAAAAATAAACCTAAACTTTCAGATTGAGAACCTATACTATGTTTCTGGGGAATTGAATACATAATTCTCAACAGTGAGATATATCTTATTGAAGCTATTGATTCTGAAGGGTAAAGAATTATTTGAACACACAGAAAAGTCAAAATCAAAACACATCTACAAGGGGTGAAAGGGAATCAGATTCCCATATGGTAATATCCAATACCAGAAGGTAATGGAGCCATATTGCCCAAGAGTATTATACATGATATTTTATACACAAAGCCAGATTTTCAGTGATGAAAGTGCTCAGAAATCACAGCACTTTTTAAAATAAGCCTAACAACAAAATCCAGGCAATTAAGAGTACCCATAAATTAAAAACTTAGGCATTGTGAAAAGAACTGATGATGAGTATTAGATACATTTTTATATAGAGATAAAAGTTAACACAACGGAAACAACGTTGACAGAAGAGAATGCCACTGGGATAAACCTGAAAAGGGTAAAATGAATACTTTAACTACCAAAGATCCAAAGGTGTGGGAATGAGAGGCTGAATGAGAAGGCAAATCTCTGTCATGAGAGATGTTCTCATCCTTCACAGCAGAGATTTCAACAATTTTGACATAAAATAGAAATGTGAACTTTAAAAAGACTCAAAACACCATCTACAGCATATCACACTGTGGTGAACATGTTTCTGCCTCTCTAGCCATTTGTTAATGTACATAGACGAATGTATGGGATCCTGAGATTTGGTAAGACTTTGAATTCACATGTTATTTTCACAAAAATAATAACATTTTGAATGATGTTTTCAAAAAGATTGTGGAAGCAAATAGGCCCAAGTGCTACAGTAGTAATGCACATATAGCTATATCTATTTTCCATTTTTGTATTTTTAAAATTTCCAATGATTAAAAAATATTAAATAAAAATCTACCTGCAGAAAGTGTTCTACACTATAGCTTTAAGTAGTAGGAGAAGCCATTGGAATTGTAACAGTTTGTGTAAATAGTGCATGAGCCATAAATAGCTGGTAAACATATTTACCTTCTTTCTCTCTTTTTTGTTTTTTATTATATTTTGCCACTAG
>CAUYRT010032098.1:0-16670 GCA_963574885.1 Lepilemur ruficaudatus | reverse complement strand
TGCACTAGTCCTCAGATGGTATCACAAAGGAATTCTACTAAAGCTCTAAGGAAAGTATAACTTCAATGATGCTTAAAATGTTTACTAAAACAGAATAAAAAGGAAATCTCATTGTGGTTTTGATTTGCATTTCTCTGATGATCAGTGATGTTGAGCATTTTTTCATATGTTTATTGTCCATTAGTTTATCTTCTTTTGAAAAGCTTCTGTTCATTTCTTTTGCCCACTTTTTAATGGGGTTGTTTGATTTTTTCTTGCTGATTTGCTTGAGTTCTTTGTAGATTCTAATTATTAGTTCTTTATGGGCTGCATGCATAGCATGCAAATATTTTCTCCCATTCTGTAGGTTGTCTATTTGCCCTGTTGATTGTTTCTTTGGCTGAGCAGAAGCTGTTGCATTTAAACAAGTCCCATTTTTTTTATTTTTGTTGTTGCTGTGATTGCTCTTGGAATTTCATAAATTCTTTGCCTAGGTCAATATCTAGAGGAGTTTTTCCAAACTTTTTCTTCTAGAATTTTTATAGTTTCATGTCTTATATTTAAGTTGGTGATCCATCTTGAATTAATCATTGTTGAGTGGTGGGAGATATGGATCCTGTGTCAATATTCTACATGTGGCTATCCAGTTTTCCCAGAACCATTCATTGAACAGGAATTTTTTCCCCCAGTGTATATTTCTAACTACTTTGTCAAAGATCAAATGGCGATATGTGAATGGCTTTATATCTGGGTTCTCTGTTCTGTTACATTGGTCTATGTCTCTATTTTTATGCCAGCATCATGATGTTTTGGTTGTTATAGCCTTGTAGTATAGCTTAAAATCTGATACAGTGATACCTCCAGGTTTGTTCCTTTTGCTTAAGGTTGCTTTGACTATTCAGGCTCTTTTCTAGTTCCAAATGAAGCATAAAATTATTTTTTCTAGATCTGTGGAAGATGACCTTGGTATTTTGATGGGGATTTCATTGAATCTGTAAATCACTTTGGGTAGTATGGACATTTTAACAATGTTGATTGTACCAATCCATGAGCATGACATATTTCTCCATTTGTTTACATCATCTGCAATTTCGTTCCTCAGTGATTGATCAAATTATGAAGCTAAAGAAATAATCAATAGAGCAAATAGACAACATACAGAACGAGAGAAAATATTCACAAGCTATACATCTGATAATGGGCTAACAACCAGAATCTACAAAGAACTCAAGCAAATCAGCAAGAAAAAACAAACAACCCCATTAATATGTAGGCAAAAGACATGAACAGAAGCTTCTGAAAAGAACACAGATAAATGGCCAATAAACATGAAAAAATGCTCAATGTTACACTAATTATCAGGGAAATGCAAATCGAAATCACAATGAGATATCACCTTATGCCTGTTAGAATGGCTTTTATTAAAAAGTCCCAAAACAGTAGATACTGGTGTGAATGCAGAGAGAAAGGAATATTTACACACTATTGTTGGTACTGCAAATTTGCACAACCTCTATGGAAAACAGTATGGAGATTTCTCAAAGAACTAAATGTGCACTTACCATTTGATCCAGCAATCCCACTACTATGTGTCTATCAAAAGGAAAATAAGTCATTGTATCAAAAAGAAACCTCCACTTGAATATTTATCACAGCACAATTCACAATTGCAAAGTTTTGGAATCAGCCTAAGTGTGTACCAAATGATGGGTGGATAAAGAAAGTGTGATATACATACACCATGGAGCACTGCTCAGCTATAAAAAGGAAGGAAATAATGTCTTTTGTAGCAACCTGGAAGGAACTGGAGACCATCATCCTAAGTGGGATATCTCAAGGATAGAAATTGGGAGCTAATAGCTCTCTAATAACTGGGAGCTAAATGATGGGGACACACAGGTGCAAAGCGATGTAAAGGTCATTGGAACCCAAGAAGGATTAGAGTGGGAGGGGACTGGGGTAAAAACTTACTTATTGAGTACACTGAACACTATTCTGGGGACAAGCACTCTAAAAACCCTGACTTAAGCATTATACAAAGTATTTATGTATTAAACACCCCCTTGTACCCCCTTAATAGAAACTTTAAAAAGTTTCTACAGAAACAAAAGGAATTTCCAAATTAGAAAATATAGCCCTTCCTTTGCCCCAAAAATGTGCCATTATTTAAGAGAATTTTGCATTACTAAACCAACAGGAGAAAGCTCTGATGAGGCAAGAACCCTAGCAAACCTCCCAAACACTTCACCCCTTCATATTATGGCTGGTTAGAAAAACATAAGACATTTCTGAATGGGAAAAAAAAAATATCTGACAGTATCCATAAAAAAAACTCCTACAAGAAAAAAAACGAGAAGAAAATAATTTCTGCTGATGAAAATTCTCCACCCAAAAGCTAACTACAAAGCAGAGGAGATCTGTGTAGTGAATTCTTATAATTTATGTTGTCTTGGCATCCATTTTAAATTCAAGTCAAACTTTTTCTCATACCAGAAGCAGGGCTTAGTCATCCTTGACACAGTTTCCAGTCCTGTACCACACCCAATAGCTCAAGCCTGGGCCAGAAATATGAACTTAGTGGCATCTTTCCTGCCTAGCATACCAGGCTCCCTACTTTCCCACTGCTTCCCTTAAATGGACCATTCAGGCATTTGCCTGTGAACTTAAAGTGCCCCACACCCTATTCCCTTATATATATGCCCTCTCTCTCTCTGCCTAACTCTTCATTCTGTCTTGCATGACCCAAGGACAGGATTGACTGCCCTCCCGACTCATTACAACTCCTCAGCCAGGATCTGTAAGTAAAACTTTGAACTTATTTCCTATTGCGGTTGTATATTGAATTTCCACCTTTCATCTGAACAACCAGGGGCTACCCTAGGCTAGGTTTTGTCCTAGGATGTGGATGTGGGCAGGTAGACACAAAGTCATAGTCCCAGCACCAGAGTGATGGCCAGGCAGGCATAAACTGGAACAGGTCAGACAAGACCACAAGGGCATCGATTGGCATAAAGAAGTTTCCTGTGTGAAGGACTCTCTTGATTGTAGGTTGGATAACTTAGGTATTAGGCAGTCTACCATGTAAAAGAAGTATCTCGTGAAAAGCACACTGTAAACAATCACATTCAGCTACTCTTCATTTAGAGGAGTTAGAGCAGGATTGCTAGCCACTCTGGTACTGGAACCGTACTTTAACTGGGGGCTCTCAAAACAATCTGTAACACAACTCCCCACCCTGAATTAAATATTTTTAAACAAGCATTTTGCAGAAAGAAAAAGAATGTTAAATCAGAAAAGCAGAATTAAAACTAATAAAGATGAAAAATGAATAAACTTTGGGAGAGAAATTAAAGAAAAAGGTAAACTCTCCCCATTCCATATAGGAAGAATAATTTCAAAGTGCTCAAGAGAAAGTGGATTTCTCTGAAATTATAAGAATAATTAGAAAAATGCATTTTAAAATTTCAAGAAAATGAAAACAAAGAAAAAGGTGAAAAGAATTAGAAAGAATATTGGACATACATATATGATTAATTTTCTGAAAAAGAAAACAATGGAACAAGAGAAGTAATTATTAAACCATAATCCAAGAAAAAATTCTTTAATGAAAACTTAGATATATTTTTGTACCTGGGAAAACTAAACCAGAATGGTCAACTATGATACATAGACATACATCTAAGACATTTCCTAATAGCTTATTAGACATTATAGATAGACAGGCAATCTTCTGGGCATCCAAGCAAAAAAGGCCAAGTAATTTACAAAGAAAGTAAGTTCATAAAGCAACATACAAAGCAAGAAAATAGTGGAAGATCAGTTTTTAAAAACTCAAGAAAAGAAAATGTGAGCCAAAGATTTTATACCTAGGCAAGCTATCTTTTAAGTATCAAGCCTATACAGAAACAGTTTGATACAGACAAAACCCAGTAAACATTCATGAACTCTTCCTAAGACATTTACAAGATACAATTAGAGCGATGATCATAGGAAAATTCATAGCTCTACACACTTATGATATTTACATAAATAAAAATAGAAACTGAAAATAAATGAACTAAATTCTCAACTCAGAAAAGTAGGCGGGAAAGTAGGACAAAGAAATTTTTAAAAGTATGGAAGTAGAAATTACTGAAATAGAAAACAAAAATATAGTAAAAATAATATATCAAATTACTGGTTCTTGGGAAAAAATTAACAAATTAGATAAACCACTACCTAATATAACACAGAAAAAGAGGAGAATACACAGATATTTATAATAAGAAATGATGTAGGAGAAATAACCTTGAAAAAAAAAAAGGAAATTTTAAAAGTCATTAGGAACTATTTTGTACATATCTATACAAATATATTTGAAAAATACATTTGAAAGGAATGGAAAAATATGGAAGTAGAAATTAATGAAATAAGGTATAAGCGAGAAGAAATAGAACCTAAGAAAATGAACAGAATGGAAACATTAGACGTGAAAAATATAATTTCTGAAATTAAAAAAATTACTGAAAGACCTAGATTAAAGCATGAAGATGACATGAAAGAGTCAGTGAAAGATATATCAACAGAAACTTTCCAGTATGAAGAAGAATGAGAGCAAACTTTGAAAACAAATAAACAAAGTTATAGTGACCTATAGGACAATATCAAAAGTCTAATCCACATTACTTAAGTGCCAGAGAAAAAGAAATAGTGTGGCAGAAAAAATATTTGTTGAAAATTCCCAAATATGGGGAAAGACATAAATTTACATATTCAAGAATCTCATTGAAGCCCAAACAGGACATAACACAACTAAAGGAAAAATAGCATGCTTAGACATATCATAATCAAATTGCTGAAAAATAAAAGAGAAAAATTTTTGAAGGCAGCTCCAAAATGATGCACTACATACAGGAAAACATTGATTCCAATGACCACAAATTTATCAATAGAAACTAGGGAAGCTAGAAAACAGTGGAGCAGTGTCTCTAGAGTGCTAAAGGAAAAGAATTGTCAACTCAGAAGTCTATATCTAGTGAAAATGACCTTCAAAACAATAGTATTCTAAGATGTAGGAAAACTAAGGGAGTTCATCACTTATCAAATATTTTTTAAAAGAAATATCGAAGGAAGTTATTTAGGTGGAAAGGAAATGATAGCAGAGATGGACTTAGATCTTCAAGAATAAAGAATAAACTAAATGGCAAATATTGGCTACGTATAAAAGATTATTTCTTCCTTTGAGTTCTTTAAAAATATGTTAATTATGTTGATAACAATAATTATACCATTGTCTGGTTAGATTTTCAAAATATGTAGATATAAACATAAAATTACTATTAATATCTTATAAGGGCCAATGACAAGAGGAACATATGTGACATAAGATTTATACATTTTGTTTGGGATAGTACAATATTAGCTCTAGGTAGAATCTGCAAGGTTTGGTTAATATTGTAATTTCCATAGCAACCACTATAAATATTGTACAAGGAAATACAGCCATACTAGGAGATTTTAATACCCTCTCTCAGCACTTGGTAGAACAATTAGGCAAAAAAATGAGAGAGCTCTCATTATCAAACACCTTAATATGAAAGATAGAAAAGAACAAATACCTAGAAATTGAACTTCTAAATAATTTGTAGATCAAAATAAAAGCAAAAGGGAAATTAGAAATATTTTAACTGAATGACAATGAAAATTTGTGGGATACAGTTAAAACAGTGCTTAGGTAAGAAAATATATAGCTTTAAATATTTATATTAGAAAAAAGAAATATCTAAATCAATAGCCTAAGTTTCCACCTTATGAAACTAGAAAAAGAAGAGGAAAGTAAACCCAAGTTTAAAAAGATGAAATAAAGATAAAAGAAGAAATCATTGACTTGGAAAACAGAGAGGCAATAGAGAAAATTATATCCAAAAGTTGATTCTCTGACTAGATCAGGACCAGAAAAGTACTTTGCATAAGGCAAATCTGGCTTGATGCTTATTTTTTGTTTGTTTTGTTTTTGTTTTCCTGTAGAGAATGAATTGTTGTTGAATTGCTTCATAAAACAACAATTTTATCGAGGTATAATTTACATCCTGTAAAATGTATCTATTTACATGGATAAATGATGTTTGATAAATTCATTAAGTTGTATGATCTTCAACATAATGATTTTACAAATTTTTTTTATCACCCAATAAAATCTCTCACGCTCATTTATAGTTAATACCCATTCCTACCCCCAGCTCCAGGCAAATCACTAGTATAGTTTGTCTCTATGTAGTTTCCTATTCTTTATACTTCATATAAATGGAATCATATAATATTTGGTGTTTTCTGACTAACTTCATTCACTTAGCATAATGTTTTCAATATTCACTCATGTTGTAGCATGTGTCAATTTTTATTAATTTTTAATTGCTAAATATATGCATATACCACATTATGTTTATCCATTGAAGTTGTTCCCCTTTGGGGATATTATGACTAATACTTCTGTGAACATTCACGTGCAAATCTGTGCAAGGACATAATGTTTTCATTTCCATTTTCATTTGTTAGGAGTGGAATTTTTGGGTTATATGGTAAATTTATGTTTATCTTTTAGGAAATTGCTAAACTGTCTTCCAACTTGGCTATAACACTTACATTCCAACCAGCAATGTATGAGTATTTCCATTGCTTAACACCAGTGTTAACATTTGTTGATTTGTGTGTTTTTTTTTTATAGCTGTCTCAGGGGTTAGTACACTCCTGATTTTATAAACAAAATTTTCTTAGAACATAGCAACACTCATTTGTATATGTATTGTCTGTGGCTGCTTTCATTTGACAATGGCAGACTTGAGTAGTTGTAATGAAGACCATACGGCCCATGAAGCCTATAATATTTACCATTTGGCCTTTTATAGAAAAAAATTTGCTGATCCCTATATTAGATCAACAAAATTTGCAAACTTATAGCTAGATTGGTCAAAAACAAAAGAAAGAACACACAAATCATAATTATAAGGAATGAAAAAGAGGTAATCATTATAGATTTTTCAGGCATTGAAAGGATCATAACATAAAATCAACAAATGTCCTTAAAAATAGATCTTCCTGAAATTGGCACAATAAGAAAATAAAACCTAAATAGTCCTACATATGTTGTTGAAATTGAATTTATCAAAAATCTTCCCCAAATAAATAGTCTAGACCCAAATAATTTTACTGATGAATCTTTTTAAATCTTCAAGGAAGAAATAACATCATCCTACATAGGTTTTTCAGAATATAGAGAAGGTAGAATCACCCCATGTTGTTGGTTACGTTGTGTCCCCCTCATTCATATGTTGAAGTCCTAAGCCCCAGTACCTCAGAATGTTACCCTATTTGGAGATAGGGTCTTTAAAGAGGTAATCAAGGTAAAATGAGGTCATTGGTGTGGTTCTAATTCAATCTAACTGTTGTCCTTATAAAAAGGGAAAATTTAGAGAGACACATGCTCACAGAGAGAATGCCTGCAGAAATTGGGGTAATGCTTCTACAAGCCAAGTAATATGAAATTGCCAGAAAACTGCCAAAATCTAGGAGAGAGGCATGAATCAGATTTTTATTCACAGACTTCAGAAGGAACCAATTCTACCAACACCTTGAAGTTGAACTTCTAGAACAGTGAGATAATATATTTCTATTGTTGAAGCCACCTAATTTGTGGTACTTTGTTAGGGCAGCACTAACGAATTAATATTCTCTCCATCTTGTTTTATGAAGTTAACATTACCTTAATTCTTGCCAAACCCTGCCAAAGCCATGAAAGAAAGAAAGAGAGAAGGAAGGAAGGGAGAAAGGGAGGGAAGAAGGTAGGAAGGAAGGAAGGAAGGAAGGAAGGAAGGAAGGAAGGAAGGAAGGAAGGAAGGAAGGAAGAAGGAATAGATAGGGGAAAGGGAGGGAGGGAGCAATGAAAAGAGAAGAAAATTACAGACCAATATATTTTATGAATACAGATGGATGCAACAACCCTTGACAAAATATTCACAAATTGGCTTCAACAATATATTAAGGAGATAATACATTATGACCAAGTTAAGTTTATCCCAGGAATATAAGTTTGGTTTAACATTAAGAAAATCAATCAATGTAATGCACCATATTAATAAAGAAAAACTATAATTATTTCAATAGATGCGGAGAAAGCATTTGACAAAGTTGAACAGCCTATTCGTGATATTTTTTTAAATCCAGAAGACTAAAAATTTCAGCAATTTCTTCAAATTAATGAAGGGCATCTACAAAAATCTGAAGTCTAACATTATACTTAATGTTAAATAAAACTATTTCCCCTGAGATGAGAAACAAGAAAAAATGATCATTTTTACCTTCTGTTCAACACTGTGCTAGAAGCCTAGTCATTGAAGTAAGTCAAGAAAAAAGAAAGCATAAAGATCACAAAGTAAAACAGTTTCTATTCATAGATAGTATGATTATTTATGTAGAAAACCCCAGAAAATCTTTTAAAAATCTACCAAAACTAATAAATTATTTTAGCATGATCATGTGGTACAAAGTTAGTATATAAAATTAAATGTTTGCTTATGTTCTAGGAACAAACAATTGGAAAATAAAATTTAAATAATCTCATTAAAATAGTGCGAAAAACTTAGAATATGCAGAAATAGATGCAGTAAAAGACATCCAAAATGTCTACACTGAAAACTACAAAATATTGCTGAAATTAAAGAAATCCTAAAGAAATGGATAGATACACCATGCTCATGAATTAGAAAACTCAATATTGTTTAATTGACAACTTATTCCCAGATTGATTTATATGCAATCCCAATCAAAATTCCAGCAGGCTTTTTCTTTTTCTTTCTTTCTTTTTTTTTTTCCAGAAATTGACAGGTTGTTTTTAAAATTTATTTGTAAAGGTAATGTACCTAGAATAGCCAAAGCAATATTTAATAAAAGAACAATGTTGTGCTTACCCTATCCAATTTCAAAATTTACTGTAATGACAGTTTCGTATTGGTATAAGCATAGCAATATGGATCAATGGGAGAGAAAAGCACAGAAATATCTCCATGTAAATATGATCGTTTGACTTACATAATAAAAATGGTGCCAAGGTAACCCAATAGGGAAATAAAAGCCCTTTCATATAGTAGTCCTGAACCAACTGGTTATCTATTTGGGGAAAAAAATGACTTTTACTTCTCATCAATGCAAAAATAACAAAATTGATTACAAACCTAAACATAAAACTCAAATCTATAAAACTTCTAGAAAAAAATACAGGAGAAATTTTTGCAATTTTGAAGTAAGAAAAAGACTTCTTAATAGAACACAAATAGGCAAAAATCATACCAAATAATTTGTACATCTCCAAAATTAAAAACCTCTTCTCTTTGAAATTCATTATCAAGGGGGACATAAAGGCAAGCCATAATATGGGAGGATACATTTAGAATACATATATCAGACAAACGACTTGTGTTCAAAGTACGTAAAGATCTCATACAACTTAATAGTAAGACAAAAACCCTTCCACTGCCGCCACCAATGAGCGAAGGTTTGAACAGACACTTCATAAATGAAGATATACCAAAAGCAGATACGCACGTGAAAAGATGGGTACATTAGCCATTATGGAAATGCAAATTAAAACCAAAATGAGATTCTATACCCATTAGAATGACTAAAACTAACAAAACTGACCATACCAAAATTGATGAGAATATGAAGAGAGTAGAACTCTCAGACACTGCTGTTGAGAATGTAAAGGAGTAAAACCACTTTAAATAATAGTTTAGTGATTTATGAAAAAGGTCAACACACAGCTACTATAAGGCCAAGCCAATCCACTTCTAGGTACTGACTCAAGAAAAAAAGATGAAAATATGTCCACACAAAGTCCTATATACTTACGTTTATAGTACCTTTATTTTTAATAGTGCATAACTGAAAACAACTCAAACGTTAATCAGCAGGTGAATGAATAAACAAATTGGGGTATATGGAATGCTACCCAGTAATAAAAGTAAACAAGCTATTGATACATATAACAATATGGGTGAATCTCACAATTATGTAAAAGAAGCCAGGCTCTTTTCTCTCCAAAAATGAGTACATACTGTATGATTTTATTCATGTGAATTCTAGAAAATGCAAAGTAAACTATAATGACAGAAAATAGATTGGTGGTTCCTGGTACCAGGATGTAAGGATGGATAAATCATAAAAAAGTGTGATGACACATTTTGGGTAATGGGTAATGGAAATGTTTTATATTTTTATTATGGTCTTATTCTAGAGATCTATACATATCAAAACTATTCAAATTGTACATTTTAAATGTATATAGTGTATTGTATTTCAAATATACCTCCATAAAGTGATAAAAATAAAATAAGCAAAAACTATAAAAGGTAAACCTGAAAAGATTCTTGAAAGACACAAAATGGATATGAACAAATGGAAAGATACTTCTTGTTCTTTAACAAGATGATTTAACATCATAAAAATGTTACTTATAAATTTAATCTGATGTCAATGAAATACTGAATTATTATCTGTAACTAGACAGTTTAATTTTAAAGTTTATATGAAAAAATCACAAGGAACAACAGTTAGGAGAACACTAAACAAAACAATAAGGCAGGACTAGCTCTACCAGAAATCAAAATATACTCCAAATCCTCTGTAATTAAAACAGATGGTACTCACATATGACAAGACAAACTGACTAATGGAACAAAGTGCAGAAATAAACACAAGCACATCTGGAAACTCAGTGTATGAATAGGTGGCATCTCAAGTCACTCAGTTTAAGATGGACTATTTAATAAATTGTATTAGGACAACTGTATAGTCATTCTGAAAAAAAGATAAAGACTGGGATTCTACACCTCAAATCATACGCCAGCGTAAACCCCAAATGGATCACATTTCTGAAGATAAAAATAAAACTAGTCACATTTTTAGTATAGAACATTGATGAATTCATTTTTAATTTGGGTATTGTTAAAGATTTTTAAAATATGATTCAAAATCTAAATGCAATAAGATAAAAAGTTATAATGTGATTACATAAAATTATGATTAAAACATAAGCAAAGTAAAAAAGCACATGACAAACTGGCAAAAATATATTTGAAACATACATCTCAAATAAAGATAGGTAGGTAGGTAGATAGCTTAAAAATTTTGGCTTTACAGAAGCAAACTGGTAGAACCTCTATGGAAAGTAATATGGAGATACCTCAAAGAACTAATAGTAGAACTACCTTTTGATCCAGCAATCCCACTACTGGGTATTTACCCAATGGGAAAAAAAGTCATTCTATAATAAATACATCTGTACTCGAATATTCATAACAGCACAATTCACAATTGCAAAGATGTGGAAACAAACCAGGTGCCCATCAATACACGGAGTGGATTAATAAAATGTATATGTATACCACGAAGTACTACTCAGCCATAAAAAACAATGGTAAACTAGCACCTCTTGTATTATCCTCGATAGAGCTGGAGCCCATTCTTATAAGTGAAGTATCACAAGAATGGAAAAACAAGTACCACATGTACTCACCATCAAATTGGTATTAACTGATCAACACTTATGTGCTCATATGGAAGTAACATTGACTGGGGGGGCAGGCAGGTGGGAATGGGGAGAGGAGATAATAAGTAAATTCACACCTAATGTATGTGATATACATTGTATGGGGACAGGCACACTTGCAACTCTGACTGGGGCAGTACAAAGGCAGTATATAATATGTAACATAAATGTATGTACCCCCATAATATTTTGAAACAAAAAGAAGTAATTACTAGTGAAAAAAAATTTTGAAGATTTAGAAACTTCTTATTTCTGGTCTGACATATCAAGAGTTTGAAAGTCATCAATCTAAACAGGATAAAAGCTGAACAAACTAAAAAATAACTCTTTAGAGACCCATCAGGGAATTGATGTCACAGGGCAAACCACTGTCTTGAAAACTAGAGAGACAGATTATAAAGAATCACAGCTGACTGGAATCAGAAGCCATGGATGGAACCTGTAAGAACAAGAAAAGGATAGTTGACTAATTTCTAGACACTGAGCATGGAACTAGCTTGAGAGAAAAAATCTCTGGGGCCCAGAACTATTAGGTTGGCGAAGTAAAGATCATAGAAAAATCCTACCTAACTCTGGCAGGAGGAACATAAGTAACCATTTTGAAATAATTCTAGAGTGTTCTGTTTTCCTTGACAAAGTCCTGCCCTCAAGGAAAATTATTTTACCAGAGAGTAACCTACTTGGGTTTTGCCACAGCTTAACTGACCTAGGAAAAGGGAAATACTAAACTACAGTCCCCTTTCACCTTCCTGTCTCACCTAAGTGGGGCAAAATGAAGCAATGACAAGCACTTATGAAGGTCATGGCCCAGGGTCACAAGCTCACTAGAAGACTGAGGCCTAATTATAGGATTATAATTATAAGGGAATGCTTCCCCTCCCCCTACATGTTACCACCACATCAATAGGGCTCTTGTATAACAGGAGATTACAGCTAAAAGAATAACAAGCCTCAAATCCTACCTAAGAAGGAATCTCTAAAGAAAACCAAAGACATTTCTGTGCCAGTACCATGCTCTTTGGTTACTGTAGCCTTGTAGTATAGTTTGAAGTCTGGTAAAAGTGATGCCTACTGATTTGTTCCTTTTGCTTAAGATTGCTTTGGCTATTTCAGCTCTTTTCTGGTTCCACATGAGCATAGATTTATTTTTTCTAGATATGTGAAATATGATGTTGATATTTTGATGAGGATTGCATTGATTCTGTAAATCACTTTGTGCAGTATGGATATGGATGGATATTTTAACAATGTTGATTCTAGCAATCCATGAACGTGATATGTTTTTCCACTTGTTTTGTATCATCTGCAATTTCTTTCCTTGGTGTTTTGTAGTTCTCTTTGTAGAGATCTTTCAACTCCTTTGTTAAATATATTGCTAGGTATTTTATTTTCTTTGTTGCTATTGTGAAGGGTATTGAGTCTTTGATTTGGCTCTTAGCTTGACTGTTACTGGTGTACAGGAATGCTACTGATTTGTGTACATTGATTTTGTAAATTAATACTTTGCTGGATTCATTTATCAATTCCAAGAGTGTCTTGGTGGAATCTTTGGGGCTTTCTAGGTATAAGATCACATCATCAGTGAAGTGATAGTTTGACCTCCTCTTTCCAATTTGAATACCCTTAATTTCTTTCTCTTGCCTGATTGCTCTGGCACTATATTGAATAGAAGTGGTGACAACAGGCATCCTTATCTCATTCCAGTTGTTAGTGGGAATGCTTTTAATTTTTCCCCATTAAAGACATAGAACAATGGAACAGAACGGAAAACTCAGATATAAAAGCATCCACATACAGCCAACTGGTCTTCGACAAAGCAGACAAAAATGAACATTGGGGAAAAGAATCCCTATTCAATAAATTGTGCTGAGAAAATTGTATAGCCACATGCAGAAGAATGAAGCACTATCCATATCCCTCACCAAGCACAAAAATCAATTCAAGACAGATAAAGGAATAAATGTAAGACATGAAACCGTAAGAATTCTAGAAGAAAATGTTGGACAATCTTTTCCAGATAGCAGCCTAGGCAAAAAATTTATGAAGAAGGCCCCAATGGCAATCACAACAACAAAAATAAATAAATGGAACTTGATTAAATTAAAAAGCTTCTGCACAGCCAGGGAAACAATTAACAGAGAAAATGGATAACCTACATAATGGGAGAAAATATTCACCAGCTATACATCCAATAAAGGACTAGTAACAAGAGTTTACAAAGAACTAAAACAAATAAGCAAGAAAAAGATCAAACAACCCTATTAAAAAGACATGAACAGAAGCTTCTCAAAAGAAAATAGACAAATGGTCAATAAACATATGAAAAAATGCTCAATGTCACTAATTATCAGAGAAATGGATATCAAAGCCACAATGAGATATCATCTTACTCCAGTCAGAATGGCATTTATTAAAAAGTCCATAAACAATAGATGCTGGCATGGATGCAGAGAGAAAGGAACCCTTATACACTGTTGGTGAGACTGCGAATTAGTACAACCTCTATGGAAATCAGTATGGGAATTACTCAAAGAACTAAAAGTCAACTTTCCATTTGATCCAGCAATCTCACTACTGGACATTTACCCAAAGGCAAACAAGTCATTTTATCAAAAAGATACCTGAACTTGAATGTTTATTGCAAAACAATTTGCAATTGCAAAGATGTGAAATCAACCCAGATGCCCATCAATTCATGAGAGGATTAATAAAATGTGGTATATATATACCATGGAATACTACTCAGCCCTGAAGAAGGATGACTTAATGCCTTTTGCAACAATCTGGATGGAAGTGGAGACCATTACCCTAAGTGAAGTATCTAAAAAGTGGAAAAACAAATACCACAACATTCACTATTAGATCGGAACTAATTGATGAGCCTACATGTGTGTAGAGGGAAATAAAACTCAATGGAAATCAAACAGAGGGGAGTGGGGAGAATGGGATGGATGAAAACCTACCTAATGGGTATAGTGAACACTATCTGGATAATAGGCACATTTATAACCATGACTCAAGCATTATAAAAGTGATCCATGTGACCAAAAAGATTTGTACCCCCATAATACTTTGAAATAAAAAAAGAAAACTCAAAAAAAGAAAAATACCCAAAGACCACAAGAAAGACAAAAACAAGGACACTAGAGAAAATTTTAGCTACTGACACCTGCAGCTATAGCAAACCATAAACCCAGTTTAACTCTTTCACAAAGAAACATAAAACCTCAAACTAAAGGTCTTCACCTCAATTTTTTTTACTTATATATCATGTCCAGCTTTCAACAAAAATTTACAAGGCATGTTAAAAGGCAAAAAGGATAATCTTGAGAAACAAAGCAAGCTTTAGAACCAGACTTGGATATGGCAGAGATTTTGCAATTGTTAGACCAGGAATTTAAAATAACTACGATTAATATGTTGAGGACTAAGGAAAAAAGTGGATAACTTACAAGAACAAATGGGTAATGTAGGAAGAAAGATGGAAAATATGAGAAAACTCAAAAGGAAATGCTAGAAATAAAAAACACTGTTAATAAAAAAGGAGAATGCTTTTGATGGGCTTATTAGTAGACTAGACAAGATTAAGGAATGAATTAATGACCAGGCAGATAAGTCAATAAAAACTTTCTAAACTGGAAAGTAAAGAAAAAAAAAAGAATAAGAAAAAAAAATAGAACAGAATATCCAATAACTATGTGTCAGTTATGAAAGGTACATGAAATGGGACTACCAGAAGAAGAAAGAGAGAAAGAAACAGAAGGGATATTTGAAGTAATGGCTGAGAATTTTCCAAAACTAATGACACACATCAAGCCACAAATCCAGGAAAGTCATAGAAAAACAAGCAGGATAAATACCAAAAAAAACCCTATACCTATGCATATTATATTAAAAATTCAAACAATCAAAGAAAAAGGGAAAATCTCAAAAGAAGTGAGAAGAAAATAAAACATTCCTTACCTATGGAGGAACAAAGATAAGTGTTACATTGAACTTTTATTCAGAAACCATGTGAGCAAAAATGGAGTAGAATAAAATATATAAAGTATTAAGAGGGGAAAAAAAGCCACCACCTAAAATTCTGAATCCAGTTAAATTGTGTTTCAAAATTAAAGGAGAAACAAAGACTTTCTCAAATACTGAAGGAATTTGTCACCAGTAGACCTAACTTGAATGAAATGTTAAAAGAAGTTCTTCAGAGGGAAAGAAAATATATATATACATACACACACACACACACACACACACACACACACACCCCAAAAGGAAGGGCATAAGAGCATTAGAGAAGGTAACACGGAATCTTTTATTTTTCTTCATCTTAATTGATGTAACAGATAACAGTTCAAAGTAACAATAGCAACAATGTACTAGGTGAATATAATTTATAGATAAGTGAAATGAATGATAATGGTGTAATAAGGGACAGAAGAGAGGAATTGGGAATGCTCTGTTATAAGGTACCTGCATTACTTGTGAAGTTATATAGTGTTATTTCAAAGTGGGCATGGTATTTCTGCTGTGTTTGTGTCTATCTGCACTGAAACGCTAATTCTTTTTAATTTAGATGCCACAATGCATTTTATGTCATGATGTCTTTTTTAATTTTTATTTTTTGAGTGGGAGTAATAAGTTAAAAATGTTAGACCATGATGTCTTATTCCATTTTGTGCTGCTATAACAAAATATCACAGACTGGCTAATTTATAAAGAACAAAAATTCATTCTCTCACAGATCTGGAGGCTAGAAAGTCCCAGATAAAAGCACTGGCATCTGGTGAGGACTTTCTTGCTGTGTCCTCACATGACAGAAGGTGAAAGGGTGAGAGATAGCAAACCCACTCCTGCAAGCCCTTTTCACAGTGGCATTAATCCATTCATGAGGGCATAGCCCTTGTGGCCTAAACACTTCTCCAAGGGTGCCACCTCCCAACACTGTCACACTGGGGATCAAGTTTCTAACACATGAATTTGGGGGACACATTCAGACCATAGGAGATGAATACAGCTATGATAAATATTGGATACATTTGAGCTTCCTTAAATAGAACAGTCTCAGCAATACGCTTCTGGGAGAGCTGACATAGATGATCTATTATTTCTATCC
>CAUYRT010032097.1:0-23288 GCA_963574885.1 Lepilemur ruficaudatus | reverse complement strand
CACACACACCCAGCTTTGTAATTTTCAACTTAATTTATAGCACGGTTTGGCATACCAACTTACACAGCAATCTTCCTTACAAGATTTTTGTTATTAATTTACATGAAATGAAAATTATTAAGATCACTTCAGAGCACCGGTTTTTCCCCACAGAGCTCTGTGAGGAAGGGTAATGTTCTCAAAGGGAAAACTTCCCAAGAGGACACTGCCTCATTACCACTCCTCAAAAGCTGTTAGGGTTTGTCGAACCATGAAATGGGATTTAAAAAAAGAGAAAAGACACTCTTGTTTTTCCTTGTAGGAGATTATTTGCTTTGATTCACATAAAATTATTACTCTTATTGTTCATATTGGGTCACCTAGGCCAGATTAATAAAACGTAATAAATTTAAACTTCATTTATTATATTTATATAAGATTAGGAGCAAAACTCATACGCCAATGATGCCAAAATATCACAGAGCAATACCTCATACAAATATATTTATGAAAAACCTGACATCTGAAATTTTTTCTCAATCAGAATTAGTTAGTGTCTTCCTCAGTATTCTGTGTACGATTTTGTCCGTAATACTTAGCCATCCAATCTGGGTATTACATCAACTCTTGAAGCATCAAGTCTCAGGTATGTTTTGCTACTGTCCTTAAATGAATTTCCAAGAAGCATGTGTGTTAATGTAACAGAAATTGAATAAAGAGAAGTAAAACACCACAGTATGCAGTTTATACACCATGTTTGGTAAGTACTATAAGTTGTCTAGGACTGTCATTATTTCTATTCACACATCACATTTACTAGATTGTCAGCTCATTACTAAATTGTGTTTTGGTTAGCTTTATATTCCATCATGCCCAGTATGTAGTAGGTGCACAATTAATACTTACTGATGCAAATAAACAATCCTGGGACTAGGCATATTTTCCCATTCCTCTTAACCACTCCTGGGCCAAGGTGAAACACTCAGCTGCCCAATTTAGGAAATACTTTCACCTGGACGACACGGATGTGAATGAACCCACACAGCTTGCCTCCACCACCTGACCTCTTCAAGAAGCTTGTGTCCTCCACTTACCAACCCAACGCCGCTGTGTCGTGGCCTCTGTCCTATCCCAAACTGCTTTAAAATCATCCAGATGAGATCTAAACCTTTATGGATACCCTCTCTGAGTTTTTTTCTTTTGAGACAGTACTAAGCTCTAGCAAAGTGGTATTCTTCCTTCCCACGGTAAATCTTGTGAATTTTACTTATCAAGAGGTTTTTCTGCTGAGCTTTTGGAAAGTCGATGGTCAATCCTTCCGGATGTTACAATAAGATCAGATGGACGTATTCTCAACACCAGATCTCAGGGACTTTACTCAGAAATAGCTGACTTCCCCGAGGCCCACGGAGTCTCTGAACACAATGGTGAAAAATAAGCCCTGCGTTTTGTTTGAGCTCAAATTTCCTTTCTTCAGACCCTCAAACGTGGTTCCTTTTTTTCAGGAATCTTTTGATTGTCTGAATTGGAGTGAAAACTCTCATCCTTGGGGAACACTTGCTTGGTGACCAACCCCACTACAGAATCAGTCCAGTTTTTTTTTGTTTGTTTGTTTCTGTTTTTGTTTTTTTCTATGCATCACTCTTTGGCACGTGCCTCTGTGAGCCTGTGAGAGGAGGTTCATAAGTGCTTCTCTCCAGACCGTTCAAATATCTGGCGACTTCAGGAGGTTGTATTTGGTGGTGTCTGTGTAGGACAAACTTAGCCTGAGTCCTCTTTTCTGAATAGTAAAAGAGATTTCTTCAGTCTCAGTGTCACCGAGAACAGCTTAGCGGAAGAGCCCTGTCTCATGACGACAGTGACTGGTCTTTCGTCATGCTCTGCAGATAGGTGTTCCACACAAGTGTCATTGTCACCGGCAATTGCTGTTTTCGTGGTTGTCCACCGTTTGGCCCTACGGTTCAAACACCTGCCTGCTTCACCTTTTAGCATATGTGCACAGGGCTCCAACGTGAATAATGTCACAAAGGAGAATAAAAAATCGCACTGGCCACTTAGGGGAACCGTGACGTGAATTCCACAGTCCATTTCAAAAGCACACAAAAGAGAAATCACTGTACTTAATGTAACTCTAAATTCTTCCTTTTTTCCTCTTCCTTTTTAAGTTTTTTCTGTCTTTGGAAAAAGGCTAAAGATTGATTGTGATTTGGGGTAATGGATCTGGCCTATGTGTAAGAAAAAAAGTTAGAAACTTAGAGCTTAAATGTCCTTGAACATTTTTTTTTTTTTTGGATTTGTGGACACAAAGGTTCATTTATATTTTGAAAATTTCATGTATATTCTCAACAGTAGGAGAATATTTGGGCATATAAAGGTGATTAGACTTTGGTATAAAAAACCTCTATGTTTTATTCTTTCATTTTATCATCCTGTAGAAGTAATGTTAGCCCAATATAAAAGACTTTGGTTTAATTTCTCATGATTTAAGCTTTTTAAAATTCATACTTTATTTCTATGAGTCGAATAAGTTATTATTATGTCCACAAATTGTTCAAGATTACATGAATGTGAGAATGTACTTAACTGAGTCAAATTGTAAAATCAGATATCTCTTAAAGGGTTTAGCCTTATAAATTTTTATAATCTTTCACATAAAGAGGGAAAATTCATTGGATTAAATTATAATGTTTGGATCTTTATTCAACTTTAAGACTGCAAATTAGTATTAAATTATGAAAATTTTCAAAAAAATAGATAGCTAGGCAAATTCTATATTTTTTTCTTCCAGAGACAGTGTCTCCATCTCTTGCCCAGGCTGGAGTGCAGTGGCATGATCACAGCTCATGGCAGTCTCAAACTCCTGGGCTCAAGAGAGCCTCCTGCCCCAGCCTCCCAAGTAGCTGGGACTACAGGTGCATGCTACCATGCCTGGCTAATTTTTTTTCCTTTTTGGTAGAAATAGGGGTCTTCCTGTTCAAGGCTGCTCTTGAACTCTGGTCTCAAGTGATCTTCCCATCTCTGCCTCCCAGAGTGCTGGAATTATGGCATGAGCTGCTGAGTCTAACCCCTAGACAAATTCTAATAGGGAAAATGATACAAACATTGGCCACTGAACAATTTTAATGCCTTTGTTGCTTATTTTTATACATAGAATAGTTATAAATCAAAACAATGTAAAAATATCTTCAGATGTTATGCTGTGCTCATACACCCAGACGTGTGTATATATTTATTTATTATCTCAAATTTTGTTAAACTGACATAAAATGTATGCTCATGGAAAAACAATTTGGTAGAAAATTCCTGTTGCCCAACTTCTAGCTTTCATTTGTGTCCACTAAAAACAAAGGTATTTCCCCCTTCCCCATTTGGTTAAAGTTAATAAAAATATAAATGGTTAAAGGAATATTAGATACAATGGCTACAGAACTATAAATCTCTATAAGAAGATCAGTATGGTTAGTTTCTCAAGGAAATTGTTACAGTGTATTAAAGGAGTAAATTCAGGGATACATATTTATTTAATACGCTGAGATAGCTAATATTTTAGGTTAAAATTGAAAGTTAAATTATTATCTAATTAAATTACTATATCATGCTTGTATATGTCTGAACACAAACATAAAAGTATATTAAGATTAAACTAAAAGGATTGGCTGCTTGCCTTAAGAAATACTTGCTCCTGGAAGATAAGACTGTGAACCAATAATAAAAACAACTTACTTCAGTAAATTGAGTTTGTTCATCCAGATTTCCCTGAAGACACTATTCTGTGCCTCCCGGTGCAAAGCTAAGATGTGGTGAACTCCACCCACAGATCCCACCCTGCCAGGTGCAGCCAGAACCACCCAGCCCAGGCCACCAAACCACATGAATACTCTCCCCAATTTACTCATATGAGAAACTGCTAAGTCTCTGTTAAGGTGACATTCTCCTATATTTTAGTAAGTCTTAAAAATTTAGTTTCTTTTGCCGTACAGTTTTCTGATAGTCTTTTGTGGATTCAAAAGTTAGAGGGATTGATATTAATTAAAACAAAATTAAATGATACTTGCAAATGGATCATTTTTATGGAAGATATTATGTTACTTGGAATTCTTTGAAACACTGTGGTGTTTTAAAATTTAAGCTTTATCGGACTCTTTAATGTCAATAATATATTTATAATATTTTTAATGTACCATACAGTCAAGCAATGTATTTACCTCAAAATAATACTTCAGTGCAATGAAAACACACAGGCTAGAGTTCAGCCTGAAAATATAATTTGAAAATGTAATGTGACTTCTCTGTTATTGACAGATAGATTAGCTGTGAATGTAAGAATTTCTGCTTTTTCTTCCTAAAGAGATTGAACGGGAAGCTAGGTCATTCAGCAGTGCGCCTGCCATATGCCGAGGGTGTGACAGAATGAGAACACTTATACCCCAAATTAAAATGTCTCACGGTATTCTCCCAAGTGATTCCGAAATGGAAAAACATAAAAGCCAAGGTCAACAAAAGTCACCATTTGAACAAGCTGTCAAGTAGCCTCCAAGGAAACCTGTCCAGATGACTTCTCTATGAGTAAAGTAAGTGGTTCAAGTGAAAGGATACAATTTAAATGTGACCTCACCAAGTTTAGCAGGGCTTAAAGGAAAGGCATTCTTTATTTTCTCTGGGAAGAAAGACTATACCTATTTTCCCCCTGATTTTCTCTACTGCCCCAGACTTCCCAGGAGGGGCTCCATAGATTGCCTAAATACTGCAATTTCAAAAGGAATTCCTAATTTGGCCTGAAGTGTTAGGGGAAGAGGGTCCTCCTAATGTGGTGGCTAACATGGTAGGTCCTCTCCGGAGGTAACTGAGAAATGAATACGTCCAGGGAGTCCTTGTCTAAGCCAGCTCTCCTTACTGAAGGATCGCCATATCCCACCTGTTGGCTCGCATGTAAGTTTCCTATGCCCCACCACATTTAATGTTAATAGATTAACATGCAAGGTTAAGTCTCAAAAATTGCAAGGATTGTGGTCATAAAGTATTAATATTTATTTTAAAAATGGGATTCAGTAGTCTTAAAGAGTTGTTTAAAAGTCGCAAAAAATGAAGAAAATACAAGTTTTACAGTAATGGAGGGAAAGGAGTGATGTCAGTACATTATTTCCTTCCCGGGATACACAGGTAATGCACACCATGCTTCCTGCCCGAGTCACCGGCTCAGAGAGTGACAAGGAAGTGACACCATAGTTAGAGACAGAGACAGACAGACACAGACAGATCTTGGAACATATTGACTCCAGGGCTACAGAGACACTAACCTTCATCCCTACAGACAGTTAAAGCCTCGTGCCCAGTCCCTACCGGCTGAGCGCCTCACAGAAGTGACTTAATTGAGTTTCAGTGCAAGGCTGTGCCCTTGTCTTTTATCAAAGGTTATTCTAAGAAACATCCACATGAAGAAAATTCTCTATCTTCGGCGAAATTGCAGATAAAGACATTGCTCATTATGGTAGTTAATGTCCCTTTTAAGATTTTCACACGATAAATTTTTTAACACCTAATGCCATATATATACACTTATTTATCTATTGAAGGTATAGTTTAATGCCATATAGACCTACTTAATATGTAAATGTTGTAAATGTGTGTGTGTGTACCTGGGTTTCTTTCTTTTCTTCCTTCCTTCCCTCCCTCCCTCCTTTCCTTCCTTTCTTTTTTCTTTCTTTCTTTCTTTCTTTCTTTCTTTCTTTCTTTCTTTCTTTCTTTCTTTCTTTCTTTCTCTTTTTGAATGAAAAACACATAACCCATCATGTTTGCTTTTACCTTAGCATTTTGGAAAAGGAAAGTTAAACTAAATTTGTTTCCCTTTTGGCCCTTGACCCTATGCTCCTCTTTCTTTAATTAATTTTATGCATTCATATTTTATTGTTTTACTTTTATCTGCTCAACATATGTGTATTTTAAGCAAACAAAGATTTTGGAAGTTGCCAGAGCATCAGTATATTTTCAGAGAATCATTTTGAATCTACGGTAGTGACGTACATGTCACAGATTTACTTGTCGATGAAGAAACTGAGCGTGGAACATGTTAATTAACTTGTCCACAGCCTCACAGGCGGGTGAGGGTACAGGGAGGGTTTTAATCTTTCCCTGTCTGGACAGAGCTGGCATTTTTCATTTTATGCCACACTTATAGAGGAGCACAAGTCAGGTGCCTGCCTTAAATCACATCCCCACTGCCTGTCAAGGGCCTAAAACACAACTTTGTTTTAGTTATATTCATTTTAGTTCTGAAGGCTTCCTCTGCCATAAATGTAAAATCCACAAAGTAGGAACTACCTTCAACCTTGCATGTTAAGGAGGAGAAGTGTTAGAAGTGTCTTCTTCTAGAGGCATCCAGGGAAGAAAGAAGTATTAAAAATAAATGAATAAAAAAAGGCAAATAAAATGTGGTATATGTATACCATAGAGTACTATTCACCTGTGAGAAACAATGGTGATATAGCACCTCTTGCATTTTCCTGGATGGAGCTGGAACCCATTCTACTAAGTGAAGTATCCCAAGAATGGATAGACAAGCACCACATGTACTCACCAGCAAATTGGTTTCACTGATCAACACCTAAGTGGACATACAGGAACAACATTTATCGGGTGTCGGGCAGATGGGAGGGGGGAGGAGGGGATGGTTATATACATTCATAATGAGCGTGATGCCCACCATCTGGGGGATGAAGAGCTTGAAGAGCTTGAAGCTCTGACTCGAGGGGGACAAGGGCAATATATGTAACCTCAACATTTATACCCCCATAATATGCTGAAATAAAAAAAATTTCAAAAAGGGCAAATCCACTTAAATGTGAGTTTTTCTAGTATGTGCCACTCAGTGCTCTGCCAACCACAAAATAAGATCAATATATTCTGGAAGTCATCTTGATGTCTATTTTATTATCAGCATCATCTAATGATTTATTTTTGAAACACCTTTTATGATAAGAAAATAGAAAAAAAACATCCAGGCAGAAGCATTCATCTGGAAGAAGCATCAGCTGCAAATGAAAAGGAAACCTTTAAAGTCTAAAATGCTAATGATGATAAAGTGATTTGAGGCAACATCTAGCAATGAGTATCACCTGATATTGAAGATGGTTATGCAGTTATTAGAGAAGTTTAAAGAGATTTCATTTGGGCTTAATCTATTACACACAACGTAGAATCCATCAAAAGCATGGACTTTCCTCTAAGGGAAAAATAAAGAAAAACTATGAAGGTAAGTTTGCCTTTTGGTTGCAGGCTTACAGGAATTTTGTGATACTTACAACATTAGAAAGGGAAATAATATATGTCAGTGCTCATGATAAAAGATTGCAGAGCAAACTGCCTGGTAAATGGAAGACAACTGGCATGTGTTATATCATCACCAGACAAAAGTGAAGCTTTCTTTATGACTGTAGTCACCAAAGCAATGACCATATTCAAAAATACATAAAATTTGAGGATGTAAAATAAATATGGACAGTGTGGCTAGTGGAGATATAATAACATAAATGACAAATGAAGTGGTGTTCAGACCATCCCAGAAGAAATGAAAACATGTTACCAAATTTGATTATCAGTGAACTGATAGCTAACTGCCACTAAATCAAGGGAAGAGTGTGTTTTCTGCCTGACACACAGTGTATACCACCAGATTTGGAGTTGTGTAAGCACAACAGATGATACTATAAAATGCAAGTAAATTGACTTTGGGGTCAAAATAAGCAAGGCTATTGAAAGGAGTCCAAATTCAATTACTATATTTTTTAATGCAGAAGATAAATTCTAAATACACAGATATTTAAAATGCTTTTACATAGGTGAAATCATTTATGAGAATCTGTTGCTTCTTGTACTATCATATTACTAACACACAATAAACATGTGGAGAAATAAGCAAATTAAAAATGGAAACCATGTTGTATTTTCAGGTGGGATGTTAGCATTATAAAGGTAAGTTTTCAACAGCAATTTGCATATGCATCTGTGCATTCATTTTCTGTTGCTATACAACAAATTACCACAAACCCAGTCACTTACAACAACATACAATCTCGCAGTCTCTTTGAGTCAGTGATTTTGGAATGGCTCGGTCAGGTCCACTTCTCAGGATCTCACCAGGCTGCAGTCCAGGCAGAAGTTGGATTGTGTTCTCATCTGGAAGCTCTACTGGGGTGGAATCTGTTTCCACACTCTTTCAGGTCGTGGCAGAATTTGCTTTCCTGCCGCTGAATGACTGAAGAAACCTGCTTCTCACTGACCTGGCCGTGGGCTTTCCTCAGGTCCTGGAGACTGCACACAGCCCCTGCCACGTGGTTCTCTGCATGGGAGTTCACAGGGGGGCTGTTTGCCTTTTGAGGGCCAGCAGAAAATCTCTCTCTGCAGTCTGGCCCGACAGTCTAACAATATGATATGACGTAATCATGGGAGTGAAATCTCACGGCTATGGCCACATTCTGTTGATTAGAAAGCAGTCACGGGTGCTGCCCACACTCACTGGGAGGGGATCACTCCGGGACCCGACTCCCTGGGACTCACCTTAGGGTGTGTTGGCCATCGTAAGTGATTGCATATGAACACAAGCAGAGAAGAAATGTGGCAAAATTAGATGTCTTCTCCATAAGAGATCAAGAATATAAGATTTGACCTTAGGAAAGGCTACTGAATTTTAAATTTTCATGTAATTTTATGTTAATCACCGCAAAAGAAAATAGTAAATAATTATAGCTTTAAAATGCCCCTGAGTGTAAAATTTAGATTTTTAGATATTCCCTCTAAAACTGATGGCAAAATAATTTGGATGCTGAGTGTCAAAGTAACTCATTCATTCACGCACTGTTTTGCCAAGTTCTAAGGATTTTTGTGACGGCCAGATGCTGACTGATCCTCAGCTGTCTTGGTTCATTTAGGAGGTGAACCCTGCCGCGTGTCTCCGACAGTTGTGAGTTCACTCACAGACGGCAGGTTAAGGTAACACCTCTGCTCTCATTACCTCTTCAGAAGGACGTTTGTGGATTTAATCATAAGGAACAGATATTCTCCCTGAAATCTTTCAAGATGAAAACCGAGGTTAACCTCATGTGTAACGTTTTTGTTAATTAGATGCAGTTTGCTGTGGAGTGACAAAGTGTGAGGATGGAGTGTCATGTTGTACAGTTTTACCACACCTCAGGATCACCTTTGGCCCTTAGGAAAAATGCGTCTTCCCTGGCCAAACACTAAAGTCCTGAATGAGGATTTCTAGAGAAAAAAAGTCACAGAATGTACAGTTTCACAAAGCTCTCTCTGTGCCATTAGAGTGAGCAGCTGGGTTTGTGAGTCACTAACATAGGATAAGTAATAATAATCCAATTAAGAAGTCGTCTGTCAGTGGACATATAGCAGAAAATAACAATCTCAAGGGAGAAAAAAATGAAATAGATCATGTTTGCATTATGGTTTACTCAAATATAGTCACATACACGGACAACAATATTTTAATACTACAACTTTTAAGCCATAGAAAACCATAACAGCATTTTATTGATGACCTCCTATAAGTATGAAACTTTGTTATGAGTTTGTGTATTTTTAGTACACATGTATTTTTATCTTTTCATTAAATAAATTCAGAATAAAAGATATTCTTCAAAACCAGTCTAAAACACATAATGCAATGCTGAATAACCTGTATTATGCTAATTATAACAAAAAAAAACTGTTAAAGAGAAGACTTAGGATTGTAGCCTTAAGGCTCTTCTCTTTTCTGTCATTCATTTGTTTATTTTTCAATTCAATCAATTCACATATCTTTATTCATATTTTCACCAAATAAACTTATATTGAAAGATTGAGTCTGTGTCCGAGAGTATAATGCTGTCCTCACAGTACAACAGCATGCAATGATATAATAGGCATTGTAGATACGATGGTGAACCAGTAGAAAAGATCCCTGTGTCAGAAAACTTAGATTCTACAAAAAATTATAATAACCAAGAAAAACATTACATGGCTGTAAGTGTTATGCAGAGAATAAGAGAAACGTCTATGCTACAGCCAGTGACTGGGTAAATTCTTCAGCTTGGGGGGTCGGGGAGACTCTGTAATTAGCTGACATTTTAACGAAATGTCAAGAAGCATAAAATGACAGGAAGGAGGCAGCTCGGCAAATATTAATTGTGAGAGTGTATCAGGCACAGAGAGGAGCTACCATGTGACTCCAAGACAACGATCTTCGGTCGTGCAGGAGCAGAGGGCTGTGTGGCTGGAGTCCACGGGACGATGGTGGGAAGTGCACAGCTAAACAAGCCTGGGCTGCACCAGGAAACCGAGAGGAGTCACAAGTAAACTCATGGTGCGAAGGGAAACTGTGAGAGGTTCGTAAGAGAGGCAATTATGTGTTCAGGGTACAGCCTAACAATGATCACTCTGACTGCTTTATGAACAATACAGAGCTCAAAATTGTACAGAAGGAGGACCGTTATGAAACCATTGCACTTGCCTGGTAGACATGAGGCGTCTACTGGGAAGAGGGCAGTGAGCAGGGAGGGCAGGGCACCGACCTGGAACATGTTTTGGGGCTCAGATGGCAGAACTGGATGATGGTTTGGGTGGGAGTAATGAACAAATAAAAGGAAAAAAATACAACTCTGTGTGTGTGTGTTTGTGTATACAAAACCGTCCTCAGACTAGGTCGATACTTTCTCAAGATGATTCCCTTGTTTAGATTTCATGGGTTTGATGTGTATGTTGAAACTCGAGTTATACGTGTTAGAATTTTATTAAGAAAGTGTCGGCTTCCCCTTTGTTTTCACCAAGTCACCTTCAAGTAATCCTAATGTAAGACTTTTAGCAAAAGTAAAGCTTCTTAAATATGGACCAAAGACAATTATCATACAAACACGTGTCTTCCGTATCGTCATGCCTTTTCGTGGATTTGAACAAATATATTGTTGAACGATGATAATGTGGGCATGAATATCTCACAATTAAGACTGAAATTTAGGTTTGTCTCTCTAAAATGGAAAATACCGTTATCTTAAGAATATATATTTTATGTGTGTATGTGTGTGCGCACATTTTAAACTGGCAGGTACTTGGGGGAAAATGAAGAGCCCAACCAGTAATTTACTCAGCAGGGATCGTTTATTTCTGTGAGTAATGAGGGCATGTGGTCCAGGGTGTGGGTGGGAATTTTCCACACCAAACAATGCTAATGATAGCTCATCGGTGGGGACAACAGGGACAGTTCTGTGGCATTATAGAGCCTGAGCCATGATGACACTTTACTAAAAGGTTACGAAAACATATAAAGAGAGGAATGTAGCAGCCTTATATTAACCAAAATGTTGTGTGTTAAAATAAGTACTGGGCATTCCTAATGGATATTTTAAGTGACTATAAGTGACTATATTGCACAACTGCTTTTGGTTAAACCAGTTCTACTCCACTTGAAATGTGAGGAAATTGTTGCTCTGGCAGCATTTCTTGTCCTTAACGTTATTTTTCGGCATATAGAAAAGGATATTTCAGAAATCGTCATACAATCTGAGGTAGTTGGAAACATGCCCGTGTTTAGATCCCATAAGTGTAAACATTTTTATTATGCTTATCACAAAAAGTAAACATCATAGGACCTACAAATAAGAATTATGCTAACATAGAAAACACCTGAAAACAACTTTAACACATTCTAAGTTAATTTGTTTAAATGTTCTCAAATTTCATATAATGATAATCTAAAATTCACAAGCACACGTATATCACAAAGGGAAAAAGATAAAAAAGACAAATCTCCCTACGATCCACAAGAAAGCATGTGCAGATCTCGTGGGTATTGGTTAGTGGCTAGCGGAACTGGTGTCTTTTTCTGGTACAAACCATGCAAATTTGTGGTCGAACAAAACAGGGTTTTGAGTTCTTGGCTCCTAGCACTTCTTGTGCACACTAGGTGTAAAAAGGTATGGAAAAGTTGTTAATAAAGCTTATTGGGGTCTGCATAGATGCTGAGGTAATTGGAAGGAAAAAAATGCTACTTTGAAGAAAAACCCAAAGGTTGCTTCTAAAAGAAGAGCATATTCATTGTATTTGTACTTATTTACCTATTTTTAATTGACAAAATTATAATTTTACATATTTATGGGGTACAATGTGCAATGTAATGTTATAATATATGTATACATTGGTGAATGATTAAATCAAACTAATTAACACGCCCATTACTTCACATACTTATCATTTTGGGGAGTGGTGAGAATGTTTAAAATGTACTCTGTTGGCCATTTTCAAATATAGAATACACCGTTAGTAACTAAAGTCACAAGGCTATAAAATGGATCTCCAGAATGTATCCTGCCTGTCTAACTGAGTGTTTATACCCTTTCACCAACATCTCCCCACTCTCCCCCTCCCCCAGCCCCTGGTAACCTTTCCCCCCCAGTTCCTACACTCCCAAAGCTTCTTCAGTGTGCCGCCGTACAGGTGCTCTGAGTCTGTAGGAATGACTGAGGCATTGCCAAACTCTACGCTTTCATAAGACTTCTCTGCACTGTGAGTTCTCGTATGTTTAATAAGGAATGACGAATAAAGGTAAAGGTTTTTTCACATTTTTCCCATATATAATAATATGTCCAGTGTGACCTCTAACACATGATGAAGGACGACCAAAGGTGGTCCCACAATCCCTGCATTTATAGTGTCCTCTCCACTGAGAGCATGCACAGGAGTCCCCAGATGTGAAGGGCAATTGTAGGTGTCTTCACATTCCTTGCATTAATTAGGGTTGTGTACAGGTAAGATCTTACATAACTCCAAAGGGATGATGTGTCCATGAAGGCATTGCATGCTGTACCCATGTGTTTCATCTCAGGAGGACTTCCTTTGAGCACAGTAGGATTTGGAACCTCCATGAAGCTTGTCCTACATTATCTTCTCTACTTTCTGAAGACCACATATCACATGACTTTCCAAATGACTCTCCTTGTTCTTGTAATGAACTTCAATGCCACCATTCCCAGGTTTTTCATCAGTGGAGGACCAGAAATCATTCCTGGTAATTTTTTTCTGGTTTCTGTTTATTAACATTTTTCTCCATAAATACAACCCTAAGGAACTCAGTCATTGGTTTTAAGCAGAGTCTCACAACCTATTGATACCAGGCTCCTGGGATTTTTGAGCACCATATATTTATAGTTGCTTTGATTGGGTTCTCTAAACCCATTCCTCCTGGGAGTATTCACAGCCACACCCTCAAAGACCACAACATCCATAAACAAGGCTGACGTGGGCTGTCCTGGGCCATCCATAGGTAGCACTGAGGCTCAGTATAGGAGGTGGAAGAGTGTGGACCGAGAGGAGATCGCTCCTTTAAAAGTTTCCAGAAGATTGGGAGGCTGAGGCAGAAGGATTGCTTGAGCCCAGGAGTTTGAGGTTGCTGTGAGCCAAGCTGAACTCTAGCCTGGGCAGAGTGAGACTCTGTCTCAAAAAAAAAAAAAAAAAAAAAAAAAAAAAAGAATTGCTGGGTCACAGTGTTAGTGTATGTTTAATTTTATAAGAAATGGTTAAATGTTTTCCAAAGTGGTTAAACTATTTTACAATATGTCTGAGTTCTGGTTGCTTCATATCTTTATCAAAATTTGGTGGTGGTTATCTTTTTAATTTTAGCCATTTCAGTGGGTGTATTGTGGTATCTGGCCGTTTGAATATCTTTCTATGGAACTACTTAAGTATTTTGCCTATTTTTTTTATTGAATTGTTTTTCTTTTTGTCATTAAATTATAGGAGTTCTGCAAATATTCTGGATACAAGTCTTTTGTCAGATATATGTATTATGAGTATTTTTTTCTGGACTATGGTTGATCTTTTCATTTTCTGAAGTGTCTTTTAATAAGCATGACTTTTTAACTTTGGCGAAATCCAGTATATCAGTGTTCAATTTTATGGTTAGTACTTCCTGTGACTTCCATAAGAAATCTTTGCCTACCCTAAGTCAAGATGATATTCTCCTGTGTTTTTCTCTATATGTATTCTACTTCAAGATTTATACGTTGGTCTGTGTTCTATCTTGAGATAATTTTGGGGTTGTGTTAGGTAGGGGTGGAGGTTCATTTTTTAACTATATAGATAGATGTCTGGTTTTTCTAGTACCCATTTTTTGAAGAGACATTTCTTTTACTTCTTCAGTTACTTTGGCATCTTTGTAAAATCATTTGACCATGTATGTTTAGGTCTGTTTCTGAATTTTGTTCTTTTCCATTTATCCATATGTCTGTTTAGTCAATACCACACTCCTGATTACTTTGGCTATATATTATATTAAGTTATGGAATCAGGTGGTCTAAGGCTTTGTACTTTGTTCTTTGTCAGATCATTTTGGCTATTCTAGGTTCTTTACATTTCTATATAAATTTTGGGATCAAGTTTCCAATTTACACACATACACAGACACATACACATAAACAATCTGCTTGGATTTTTTTGATTGGAATTGCATTGAATCTCTAGATCAACTTAGAGAGTAATGACATCTCAACAGCATTTAGGTTTCCAATGAAAGAACATGATATGTATATTTTTCTGTTTATTTCAGTCTTATTTCTTTCCATAGTGTCTTATAGTTTTCAGTGTAGGTCTTTATGTTTTTGGATATATTTGCACATGATGTTTAAAATAATTTTTCAAATTATTGCTAATATACAGAAATTGAATTGGTGTTTTGCATATTGACTTTGTGTCCTGTGATATTACTAAATTCACGTACTAGTTCTAGTAGTTTCTTTGTAGATTTCCTGAGAATTTTCTATATACATACCATCTGCAAATACACAATTTTACTTTTTGCCTTATAATGTTTATGCCTTATTTTTTTATTTTTATTTCTTTTTCCCCATTGCAGTAGCTACGACCTTCACTACAATGTTGAATTGAAGTGGTAATAGCTGACATCCTTGCTATGATCTTGATTTTAGGAGGAAATTATTTATATAAGTCTGGGTTTTTTATAGGTTTCCTGGATCAGATTGAGAGTTTGCTTCTGTTCCTATTTTGAGAGTTTTTATCGTGAGTGGATATTGAATTTTTTTTTTAGTGATTTTACCATATCACAGGAAGCTGCTTTATTATCAAGTTATTCCTAATGTTCCCTCATTAAGAAGCTGTAGTAATGTCTGATGTTAATTGGTGATTTGTATTTTTTTTAAATCTATATTGTTATGGTTTTACCAAATTTATTAACATTTTTGATTTGTCAATTTTCTGCTTTTTTATTATTTTCTTTCTTCTATTTGGAGTTTAGTTTGCACTTTTTCTAGTTTCTTAAGGTTAGAGCATAAATGATTAATTTGTATACCTTTCTTCTTTTGCAATATAGGCATTTAAAATTATAAATTTAATTCTTCTATGGATTACTATAGCTAAATTTTGATGTATTGTATTTTTGATTATTATTCAGTTTGAAATAATTTTAAATTTTCCCTGTGGTTTACTTTTTAACTGTTGGATTATTTTGAAATGTATTATTCAATTTATAAACAATACACTTGGGGATTTAATACGTTTCTGATCAGACAACATGTTCTGTATGATTTCATTCCATTGAAATTTATTGAAACTTGTTTTATGGCCGATCCATATAATGTGTCTTAATGAATGTTCTTTGTGTATGTGAGAAGAGTCACTGTCTATTGTGTTGTGTTGGATAGTGTTCTATGTTTAATTGATAGTGTTGTTCAGATATTTGGTATTCTTTCTGATTTTTTAATGCATTTACTATCTCTCTCTTTAGTTTTGTTATTTTGTTTCTTATGTTTTGAACTTTATTACTAGCTGCAGACACATTTAAGATTATTATATCTTCTTTATGAATTTATCCTTTTATCATTATAATATGTTCCTCTTTATCTCCGGTAATTCTCTGTCTTGAAGTCTACTTTGTCTGATGTTAATATAGCTACACCATCTTTCTTTATACTTAGGTTTGCATGTATGTATTTTTTTCTGTCTGATTAAAGTGTTTAATGTATTTCTTATAACCAGCATATAGTTAATCTTGCTTTTAAAGTAAGTATTAATGCCAGGCCCAGTGGCTCATGTCTATAATCCTAGCATTTTGGGAGGCTGAGGAGGGAGGATTACTTGAGGCCAGGAGTTCGAGACCAGCCTGGGTAACATAGCAAGACTCTTACTATAAAATAAAAAACCTTAGCTGAGTGTGATGTTATGTGCCTGTAGTCCCAGCCACTTGGGAGGCTGAGGCAGGAAGATTGCTTGAGCCTATGAGTTGGAGGTTGCAGTGAGCTATGATGATGCCACTGCATTCTAGCCTGGGTGACACAGTGAGACTCTGTCTCAAAAAAGAAAAAAGAGAATTCTAGGTTGATAGTTTTGGGGTTTTTTTCTTTCAGTGCTTTAAGGTCATTTTTTTCATTGTCGTCGTCGCCTTTTTTTTTTTTAATGTTATATTTAATACATGCAGTACAAGATTTCATCGTCTTCTGCAAGTACCATTGTTCCTAATGAGAAATCAGCTTCAAATCTATGTTTGTTCCATGTAATGTGTCCCTTTTCTCCCTGATTGCTTTTGCTTTCTCTTTGAGTTTTCAGCAGTTTGACTGTAATGTATAGTTTTCTATTTATTCTGCTTGGATTTTGCTAAGATTCTTGGATATTTGGGTTGATGTCTTTCATCAATTTTGAAAATTCCTGGGCATCTGTTCAAATATTATGTCCCATTTTCTCACTCTTTTCCTTTTGGAACTCCAGTTATATGCATGTTAAGCATGAGGGACTGAAATGATATGCTCTTGTACCACAGTTCTTATATGCTCTGTTCCAGTTTTTATTAAACTCTTTTTTTCTCTCTTTTTGTTTTTCAGTTTGAATAATTAAGAATTAAGGGGTAAAATCCTGATTAGCACCTCTTAGAATAATAAAAAGCAGCCAGTATTTAAAAAGCAGTCAATATTTTGGCTATCCTAATGCTGCCATCTCTCATTTTAGAAAGAAAAAATTCACTTATTCAGAGTCTAAACTCCACCACTAGCCTGCAGCTTCCATGGTGAAGAGAAATATTGTTTAAAAGCATTGTTTTCATTTTCATTTAGTAAATTAAATTTAAAAATATTAAAAACCTTTTGGTGTAGAAATTAATCCAGTAGGTTCTTTAAAGAAAGTATTGGAAATGTGTTTACTATTCTAAATTTTAGCAAATTTGTATTGCTATGTATGTATTCAGATATTTTATATTAACATGTAAGAATTGGTCCACTGTTTCTCTGTTACTAGAGTAGTTATTTTACTCTCACATACTTTTTAAAACTTAAAATGAATTAGATTGCTTCTGATTGCTGCCTTAATATTGGCTACAGTTAGAATGGAAATATAAAGTTTTCATTAATAGCTTTATATTAAAGTAATTTATTTTTTCTTATTCTTTCCCTCGTCTGTTAGAGGAATTCAATGATAGAATTTTGCGACCAGAGTTATCAAATGATGAAATGCTATCTCTTCATGAAGAGTTGCAGAAGATTTATAAAACATACTGTTTGGATGAAAGTATTGACAAAATTAGATTTGATCCCTTCATTGTAGAAGAGATTCAAAGAAGTAAGTCAAAGATGATGAGACTGAATTCTTTAGCTCTTGTATAGTTTTCAAAGAGTTTTCCCTTGAATTCTCTATTTATTATTGCAATAGCTGTGAGGTACATGGGTGATTGTTATATTATTTTACTAATGAGAGGAAAGCTTTGAGGAAACAACTTATTCACAGTTGACATAACTGATATTTGTCAGAACTGGAGCTTGGTTCTAATTTCTCATTCTAGTGTATTTCTTATAGCGGAGTTTCTGTAAAACATAGTTTTAGGATTGTATGCTCTTTCACTATAGTGAATTTTAAAACAATATATAATGTATATATACTATTTATAAATAATTTCTACAATAGAATTTTTTTAAATAGTTGCTGAAGGCCCATACATAGATGTGGTGAAACTTCAAACTATGAGATGTCTTTTTGAAGCATATGAACATGTTCTTTCTCTCTTGGAGAATGTATTTACTCCTATGTTCTGCCACAGTGATGAGGTAAGTCAAAATATTAACTTTATTTGAGGATTTTTATACAGAATTTAATAGTGGCTCTGATATTATTAGATGAGTGATTCAAATAACAAAAAGAAAAATAAAACAAGATTAAGAAAGCAAATGCTCTTTTCTATTGTATAGTCTAATGGAGATTAGAAGTTATTTGTAAAAGCAAGACTCTATACCAAAACCATGTTTGTGTTTATGTGAGTATGTGGATTGGGACCACATTGGTCTGCCCGATAAACCATATGTCTGAGTGGCTTTGTAACACTGCGGTGATGCAGAAACCCCATTCCTTTTATGTACACATTATTTATTTACCTGTGGAAATTGTCTCCTTTTGCGTTATTTTCATCCTTACCCTAGTTGACTGTGGTTGTATTCACTTGATTTAAATGCCTTTAAAAAAAATTGTAAATTGTGAAGTAGTAAGGTAAAGTAGCATGTTCCAATGTCAAATATTAATTTAATAAACCATAGCTATTATTCATTTTTTGAAGTATTTCAGGCAACTTCTAAGAGGTGCAGAATCACCAACACGCAATTCAAAATTCAACAGGTAGGTTGTATATTTTGTTTGAACTTGCTGATGCTTATCATTCTGTGATAGCATCATTGTATTTATTAGCTATTTAAAGACTGAATTCATATGTGAAATTCATAGGTAACTCAGAATTTTAGACAGTAGTTCCCTCTGCCCCTCAGAGGAAACTTTTTGTTAAAGTGCTTCCTGGGTATAAAAATGGTGAGCTTTTTCTCCTTTTCCTTTCTGGCTCTCTGAAAATGTAAGTGTAAAGTTAAATAACCTAAAGAAAAGTAACAGAAGAGAGAAGCATTATCCATCTATAAACTGGATTATAAACTAGATAATTAATCTTCTGATTTGTTTTTATAATGTTATATTGAATATATACAAAACTGACACAGACATCAAATCTATAAGTCTACAAAATAGACACATTGTTATCAACACCGTCTAGTTTGAGCAAGTGTTTAATAGATACATAGATAAATTGGAGATATGGTACAAAGAGAGAAATAGGTAAATCAAAAAATGTGGCAGATTTTTTTTTACAAGGAAAAATGTGAAAACCTTAGCCACGGGGAGAATATAGTGCATTTTTTTTGGCATAACAAAGTATTACAGGAATAGATTTGAATTTTTGTTTGTTTTTTTTTTGAGACAGACTCTGACTGTCTCATTACAGCTACAGTGCATTGGTGTCATCCTAGCTCACTGCAACCTCAGACTCCTGGGTTCAAGTGATCCTCCTGCCTCAGCCTCCTGAGTAGCTGGGGCATTAGGTGGATGCCACCACACCTGGCCAGTTTTTTTCTATTTTTAGTAGAGATGGGGTCTTGCTCTTGCTCAGGCTGGTCTCAAACTCCTGACCTCAAGTGATCCTCCCACCTCAGCCACCCAGAGTGCTAGGATTACAGGCCACTGTGCCTGGCCTGAATTTTTTTGAATGTTGAATATTCTTACATAATGCGTCATATACATGTAATAATTTTTCTGATAGATGGAAAAAATCTTTATGATTTTTTGTGAAAATATTCCTTTGCCTTTTCCTAGGACTTTGTTATTGCCATGAACATAAACTTTAACAGAAATCATATCCATGCAATTTAAAATAGCATTCTTTGATCAGCCACACACCTCTTCTTTCATTTGAATACTTTTTCAAGGGCTTTTATCAAATTTCCCGGTATACTTGAGAAGCAGCTGGAATTTATCCTTGTTTATAGACTTAGAATGTTTGGAGTCTCATACCAGGATATTGAGCTTAATGAAACATCTGTATAGGACCATTTAAGGGAAAATGGTTGTGTGATCTCAAAAGCCTGCTTAGTAGCTCAATCTAAGTCAAGGTCATAACTTCAAAGATGGAAAGCTTTCTTTGCCACTTTGAGAACACGTGATTGTCTTCAGCATATTAAGACACTAATTTTGTTGGCTTTAAAATGTAAGAAAGACAAGAAGGAAATATGGGTTCTTTTCATGCTGGGTACTGATTATGACTTTCTAAAGTGTGTTTTTCTTTATGTTGATCTGATTTTAGCATTAACTAACAGTCTTGTAAGGACTTTGCTTCTGTGATACCAAATGATTCATTTACCTATATAGAATAAGTAAAAGAATTTCTTAACATTTAGAGTACCTTTGCTAATTTGCTGTTGAGTGACTTAAAACATATAAAATATTTATTCATATGTTTTATGTCTACTTTGTATTTGTATTTTAAAAATAAAATTTTAATGCATTTTAATTTTATCTTGTTCTCTGTTTCATTATGTACCTAATGCATAACTTTTGTTTTTTCGTATTTAGGGATCTTTTGTTAACTTTGCTTCTTAGCTTAAAACATACTTTTTAAAATAAGTTAAAAACATGTGAAGCATAGGCTGGGCATGGTGGCTCACCCCTGTAATCTTAGCACTTTTGGAGGTGGGGGCAAGAGGATTGCTTGAAGCCAGGAGTTTGAGGTTGCTGTGAGCTAGGTCGATGCTACGGCACTGTATTCTGGGCAACAGAGTGAGACTCTGTCTCAAAAAAAAAAAAAACCCCAAATATCAAAAGACGTATGAAGCAGGAATGATTGTATCTAACAAGGACATGAATTCTATGTTGGAAAATATGGGTTTGTTTTTTGTGCCAAGTTTTTGGTGGCTTAGTCTCTGCATACTTTCCACTGTGTCAAACAAATGGTATGCCTAAGGACTAAAAAAGACAGAATTATTTCCTGATTTTTTGAATTTTTAACAAGTTTTTGTAATAATGTAGAGTTAATACCCTCAAATACAAAAACAGCCATGTACTTGTGTTTCTCTTACCTTTATCATGTTATTCTTAAGGATATCTTCTCTTTGCAAAGGTGAATGCTACCCTGTGAAACTTTTAAAGCTTTTAAATTTTGTTTTGTGTTCTAAAGTGAAATTTGTTTAATATCTGGGCTTTCTCTCTTTCTTCTCCTTACATAATTTCACATATCTGTTATTGCAGAGGTAGCCTAAGTTTGGATGATTTTCGGTAAGTCTTAAGCATGTGATTCTTTTCAGTATTATCTGTTTAAATCTAGAAAGTACAGTCCAAATAACTTAATTACAACTAAAAAGGGAAAGAATGAAATACTGTGGTTTTAGTGCCTTTATATCAGTTATTTAGGATAATTTTTTAAAGTGAATTTCTCCTTTGATTCTAGATATCTCCTTTTTGAAATAGCATGATCTATTCCATCATAAAATAAGAATATCCTGATACTTTTTAAGATGTTTTCATTATGTATTTTGTTGGTATCTTACTTTTCAAGCCTATTGACTAATAATTTTTGTTGTTTTTGATTTTGCTAAATTATTTTTAGAATTTTTTATGTTTAAAGAGCTTTTTGTTTTTTCCTTAAGAAGTATAATGATGTTTCTGTATTTCTGGGCATAATCACAAATGAGATACTTTTTAAATGTTATATTTCAAAAATCCTACTTGTTTTATAATCTCTAGGTTCTAGAGACTATAATAATCTATCTAGATTCTAGAGATTTTAATAATGTTTTGTCAACATTTTTATATTTGTCTTTAGAAACATTTCTTCTATCAGACCTGTGTCTACAATTGTGGATTTTTATAAAACACTAATTGTGTGCTTGTTTAGATAATATAAGGTAGTTTAGCCTTTTACTACTTACTACTTAGTGTTTTTTTGGTTTTAAAATAAGTTTGATTTGTTTCTCGGACATATGTAAAATACACATCCCTATACAGTTGGTATATTTGAAACTTGATCAGTTTACCATTATTTCTGTAATTGTATTACATCAGTAGATAACTTAAATTTTGCTTGTAGGAATAATAGCCATATGTTAAGTAAAGCATTGAAAATAAACTTGCTCAGATTTTAAAATAATCATTTTTATTTGGATATCTGTTTTAAGAGAAGTATTTCATTGTGAACATGAGTTTTAAATTGGATAAAAGTTACAGTTATATTTGCTGAAACATTGAGCAGTAGCCTCTAATGGAGGAAATTTTCGATACTTTTAACTTTTTAATTATGTTGTTTTTCATCTGTTTCAGCTTTTAGAAATTCACTTTTGAAAAAAATTGCAAAACTAACATTTAATATTTATGGCAGAGCAAGATGCTTCCTTGGGCAACATTTGTTTTTATCCTTATATTCATTGCCAACTCTTCCTTTTGGCATTTTATCTTTTCTTTTTATTACTTTGAAGTTAAATAAGGTACATTTTATACCTCGTTCCTCTTCTGATTATTTATATAATTATAAAATTCAATTTTTCTTAAACATTTGTAAGTTACAGAAGACAAAACTTTTTTTGTTTGTTTCCATCTGAAAATGAAGTACTGAGGTCAGAGTTTTATGTATATTTTTTGTTTTATTTGATCACTACAGTTTTTCTAAACGGATATTCTATTTTGAACAGATCTTATACATTTTTGTGTGTTATTTCAGAGTATGTATGGCAATACAACTTTATACCACTAGGGGGATTTCATCTTTTACAAATTTTAGTTCAGTTAATGTTTGGAAGTTTGTAGTAGGTAAATTTCAAATATTTATTAATAAATATTGTTTTATTTATTCATCGCCCAAATTTAAACTTTAAATGTCTTTTTTGGCTTCTGAAATGTTGTTACGTAATCTATGCCTGAAAATTCCAAAAGTTATGTTAGCTATACTGTTAGTTTATCATTTTCAAAACTATTTTTCTTTTTCTTTATGATTATTTATAGTAAACTAGACTGTTGTGGTAATTTGCTATGTACTTGATACATTTTTGTTTAATATTTAGGAGCACACAGAAAAGAGGAGAATCATTTGGAATCAGCAGAATAGGGAGCAAAATTAAAGGAGTATTTAAGAGTACCACAATGGAGGGAGCTATGTTGCCAAATTATGGTTTAGCTGAAGGTGAAGATGATTTTGTAAGTAAAAATTCTTCAATTTGATTTACATGTAACTTCAGATTTACTATAGCATGAAAAATGAGATATGCTCGTTATTTTTCCACTCTGTTTCGTCGGACTTTATCTTTTGCGGGGAAACAAAGGGAGGACAAGGGGAGAAGGGGGACGCGGGTGCGGCAGGCCCACGAGGAGGTCAGCTACTCCTCCCCGTGGAGCCAGGTCCCTAAGATAGGGGTCGCCACAGAGGATAAGAAAATTGATAGGAAGTAGAGAGAATAAAAGAATACACAGAGACTAAGGTATAG